>CM068841.1:34158269-34466600 GCA_028554795.2 Sinohyriopsis cumingii | reverse complement strand
AATTTTTTCGTTCCATGTTCTTATTCTTATCTTTTCCTCTTCATCCTCCTTCTCCTCCTTTATTTCTTTCAACAGATCACTGATGATTACCTTCATTTTTCGTAAATTGTTTATCTCCATCTTCACTCGATGGGGACTATATGAATAGTGATCCTCGTTTAGGTTAACCAACATTTGCTCCATCATTCCTAAATTGTCGAGGACGTTTTGCAATTTTTCCATTTTGTCAAGGTGGTTCGAAGCCATCTTCTTTTTTATTCTGTACAGAATGGTTTGAACGACGAATACTGTGGGTTCTTATACTCAAAGCGCGAACGTGAAGGAAAACATCCCCTAAAAACATAAAATGGATCTTACCTAGATCATGACCCAACATCGCGCGTACGTGAAGGAAAACATCCCCCTACTTTCTCATTTCATATAATATAACCCTAACTATACTCTCCACATTTGCTAAGAAACCCATAATCTACTATTCCCACAAACATACCTGAGCTCTTACAAACACAAACACACAAACTCATACCCTCACACTATCTTAAAAAAGAGTTAGTGTTTATATACACACTACTCTACCTACACACATTGGCAAATCGATCGTTATTTCTTTTCTAGAGTATTGGGTAGCCCTGAAAAGGGCTGTTTTTTTTTTTAAACTCCAGATGCACCTATCTAATGGTTGCACCGTCCTGGCCTGGCGCCGCACACGCATCTTCTTCCCCAGTCTTCTTTCACCTTTCTTCTGGGGAGCGCAGAGGGAGGATGATTCGCTTCAGCACCCCAATCCTCTGTTTCAGGAATATTAAACGACATCATCTCTTCTCTTTTCTTTTCCTCCTCTTCCCTCTGTCTTCTCTCCTCTTCTTCCTTCTTTATTCTTGCTTCTTCTACTATAGCCTCCGCTGATAGTTCGTTTACTATCCGCCTGGCATATTCCAGGTGCATCTGGAGTTCTAACAGTTTCACTATTCTGCTAGTCATTCTTCTGGCTGTGTTGATCAATCAACAAGGGTAGCTGGACTGCCGAACGAGTTTCAATTTATACTGAAAGCGCGAACGTGAAGGAAAACATCCCCCTAAAAACATAAAATTCATCTTACCTAGATCATGACCAAAAAAAAAACAACAACGCGCGGACCTAAAAGAAACACTCGCTCACTTTTTTATGCTACCCATCACTTCAATAGACTATCCACATACTCAAAGCAATCCAATCTAACCCAAAATATACACCTCAAACAGCCCAAAAAACAAACATCATTTTAATCTACTATCCACACCAACCTACTTTATCACTTACAAACACAATCACACAAACACACAAACACATACCCTCACATTTTTTTGAAAAAGAGTTAGTGTTTATTTTCACACTACTCCACCTTCACACATTGGCAAATTAATAGTTATTTCTTTTCTAGAGTATTGGGTAGCCCTGAAAAGGGCTGTTTTTTTGTTTGCTATGGCATTCTTTTTTAGTTTCTAAGAATGCGATGTCCTCTGATTATAGACTTTCTGGCAATAGGTCTGCTTCTTCGGAAAGAGAAGAAGAACTCTTTGGTGTCGATACGGCAATCGACAAAGCCTCTGTCAGGTTCAGGTTGCTGCTGCTGTTGTTGTTGTTGTTGTTGTTGTTGTTGCTGTTTTTGAAGTCTGTACTTCTCTGTCCATTCTTCTTTCTCCCTGTTCACTTCTTCTCTGAAGAGCTCTTCTATCAGGTCTTCAGTGATTTTTAACATTCTCACGTTCTCTATTTCTTCTGGCTTCGGTATCAGACTGTGTCTGACCCTATGCAAATTCACGTAGGCTTCGTTGAGCTTAGCTAGTTTGGAGCACATCTTCGTAGGAGGATGAGTCGACAATGGATGGTTAGACTGGAAACAACCCCGGTTCTTAAAGTGAAAGCGCGGACGTGAAGGAAAACATCCCCCACACGGTTTTCGATTCGCAACGTTCAGTGATTGTCATGAGAGGGATAGTAAGAAATGAAAGAGCATCAATTCAACATTCTTATAGCTAAACAAAAGACCAAAGCATTTTTTCAAAACACAACATTTTTTATTCAAAAATCACTTAACACTAAACAACAACTCTAACATTTTTAACAATAATCCAACACTATAACATCAAACAATTTTTTCAAATCACAAACATTTTTTTCTCAATGGACAATCTATTTTAAACAGGGCTGACAACGTTGTGAATGAAATTGTGATTTCCACTGTTGGAAATCATTAGGCCATTGATGGACACTACGTTTCCTAGCTTGAGACAAAAGATAAGCATAATGGTCACAAAACCATCGATCTACTTTCACATCGTTTCCAGCAGAAGAACGAGGATCAAAATGAGTCACTAAATGTTCTAAGGAATAGCCCAGGCTGCGATGATGCAGAAAATACACACAGTACTGTCCACACACCAAGGAATCTGTGCCTTGTAATTTCACGTTATTGAATCGGGTAGTCTGAGCATTTCTTCTCATAAAGTCGATGATATCGTCTTCCAAAGGGGGCAATCCGTACGAATCGAAATATTCCACACATCCTTCTTGAGGAAAGTAAACGGCTACCCAGTGGGTTCCTGGGAGATGACTTTCGTCCGTGTTGATCACGTAAGCTTGATGGTCTTTAGGTTTGCGATGAGGGAGTTCATCTTTAGCACAGACGACAGGATTCCAAGAAGCCGTATACGAACTGTGGTTCAAAAGGTAATAAAGTTCCCAGGTATCCATTGATTTGTGTTTGTTTTCTTCTTCACAGGTAATAATAAGTCGTCAATTCGATCCTGACTTTTTGCTTGAAAATGTCTGACGAATAAACGGTTATTCGTTCTGTTTCCTCACTCTGATTCAGGAGAGCTTCGATACGATGGATCTCTTGAGTGGTTAATGCTGGACAAGAATGTTCACGCAAGTCTTTATACCACTGGTGCAACACGTCTTTATTCGAGATGAGACTCCAAGCTTCGTCCAGATACTCGTCCAATTTTTCTTCTTGACTTAACATCAGGCATTTATCGTGTTGAATTTGACTGGGATGATCGTTTTGACATCCATAGCAATTTTTCTTGATCAATTCCGTCATTTTGTCGACCAAGTGTTTGGCAAAACAGGAGACTAAATGGGCTTCTTGTTCTGGCCATCTCGACTTCATCAAAACTTCTTCGTCTTTGTCTTGAGATTCTTCTCCTTCCACGGTCTCCTTACATTCCATCTCCAAAGTTTCTCCACTAGGTAAAGAGGGATAACAGTCTTCCATGGCTTTCTAATAATCTAGAATGACTTCTCTCAAACTGTTGATTTCTATGGTATTATCGAATTCTGCATACAGGATGACGTTCACTGTCTGTTTCAGTTGTTCTGCAAACTGAAGTTCCACACGAATCTGGCCGGATTTTATAGGGTGGAAATGTCCCTCGTCGCTGCCTTGGTCTGGAGTGAAATCGAAAGCCCACAAAGCATAGCCTCCTGCATAATCCTCATACTCAATGCCGTGACTGGTGTTGGTTCCTAACTGACCGGTGGCTTCGTACAGGGACAAGTACGATCTCAAGTAATTCATCTTCTTGTCACTAAAGTCAGGTTCGAAAGGTCGGGTACACAAGGTCTTGCCATCACGACTGACTTCGACTTTCTTCACTGAAAAGTGTTGAAAGTTGAAAGGATTTTCTTTGAAGGCTCCGTTGAAGGCTGAATTCGTGACCATACCAAGGATCAAACGTTTGGGTAACTGTCCTTGGAACAGATGATCTTCGGTTATGGATTGTAGTCCAGCAGAAATGGTGAACGTTTTCACTTCCACACGTCGGATGGGATACTTGGCGGTTGTTCTGCTCAACGTTTGACTGATGTCGTTACCCACTTTGGGTAACACTTCCACGCGTCGTACGTAGAGTTTGGCCTCCTGGATTATGCTTTTAGGAGCCTTAGCAGGATCAGCAGCTATCAAATGGAAAGCGGCACTGCTGCGATTCAGTCTCAAGCGGACATTGACCCCGTTCAGCAAATATTTCTCTTGCAACCACATGTCCAAATGCAAACGATCCATCAGTTCTAAACTCTTCTTCTCTAAGATTTTGCTTTCTCTTGCCTCAAAGCCGGAATTGCTTCCATCTGTTTTTTCGAACTTGCCCGCTTCGTCAGCTACCCACAGCACACAGGCATTGAGATGACTATCCTTGGCATCTATTCCGTACGTCAAGAGATTTTCCAAGTAGGCACGGTAAGGGTATGTATCCATGCTGCTGCTGACTAGTTTGTTATTCAAGTACAAATCCACTGAGCTGAACAAGGAATGCATGAAATTGTTGACGGGAGCTATTTCGTCAGCGTCATCTACTCCACTATCATCTTTTTCTAGAACTTGGACTTTCAAGTACAAGTAACTGCTATTCAGATCGATGTAATCTTCGGGCTGCCCCTTGATTTCAAACTCGATGGGAGCGGAATCGGTCAGTGAGGAGATGGGATTAAATTCCACCCACTGGGATTCTTGCATGGTCATCATGGTGGGGGGCATGGCAAACAGATCCAGTTCCGTCTTGGAACAGGCGCAAGACTCTCGGTGCATCATTTTTGTTGTTGCTGTGTCTCAATAATCGAAAACGTCTAAGTCTCGAACGGTTCTTCTTTTCTTGGCCTTTCTCGCTTGAAGTCTGGTGAAAGGGTGTTTTCTTCGTCGTCTCTTTCTGCCTTGTCCTTGCTGAATGCTTGACTCGGTAGCGTGCAGGGCATTTATAGGTGTGTCTCGTCGGCCTAAAATGTCTTTGCCCGTTTGCAGCAAGACATTTTTGCCAGCCCTCATGAAGGCTTCTTTAGGGTTTTGTTTGTCGATGATGACATTTTGGAGAAATTCTTTGCCTTGTGTCAGTGCCGCATCTTTCAAGGCGTGCAATCCGCGTGTCACCATCGGTTTCAACACTGGGGCCACCGAACGAAAGGCCGATTTTAACATGTCTCCTAAACCGTGTCCTCGCTGTCGAGCCACCCCTCGGTACACTGGATACATGACTTACGAGTCGTGAGAGAACCGTTTTCGAAAATGGAGTTTCACCGTGACTTTTCCTTTGGTGAATGGAATATTTTGTCCCAAATCTCCTTTTATAGTAATGTTGACCGTGTCCAAGTACGACTTGCTGACGGGTAAATAGTGAGGATGGACAAATTCGCGGTGAACGTGGTAAGTGTTTCCACCTTCCTCGTCAGCGTTTGTGGCAGAATCCACTTTGAAAGGAATGACACGCAGTAACGGCACGGAGGTGTGTCCCACCACGTTGTATTCCACCACATCGGAGTACACGAAGATCAAATTCAGTCCCTGGTTCAGTTCTACCGGGAAACGAAAATACCTCGCAAAAGAGTCGTTGTCATGAATGACTGTTAATTCGGGGCTTTTTTTTTGTTCTCCTATCTTCCTCAGCTCCGTGTCACCGCCCAATATGTCAAACAATTCAGGACAAAATAAGAAAGACATGAATTTTTTGGACCCCTCAGAAAATTTCATCAGAAAGCGACGAGCTATTTTGTGGTATTCCAGGGTGACACTTTTTTGGACATTACTCAAAGCTTTATGGAACACGCCATTAAACCTGGAAGCTATGGCGCTGACCAAATGATGACCACTGAAATAATAGCCTGGGAGAATGGACAAGTTGTAGGTCCACGTTTTAAGTTTGTCATCATAGGTTCTATTGGTAGATGTGCCAATCTTATCCAACTCCACTTGCAATTGTTGGTCATGAACTTCCACCTTAAACCAATTTTGCTGGGCAATGATATTGTGGACTTGGGTCGGGTGAATCATTTCCACTAAAGCCACTTCCCAATGGGCTTCGTGATCTAAGGGGATGGCTTGAGGTAATTTGGCCGTGTAACAGCACAACGTGTTGTTGGGAAACACCTCCATGGAACTGTCACTGGGTAAGGTTAAGTAAAATTGGTTTTGGTGACTCATAATTCCAGAGTTCTGTGGCTGTCCGAGGGGATATTACTGGACGTCAGAGGCGTGTCTCCGCCCAAAATGGGGTTCTGGTTGTGGTTGTTGTTGGAGTGGTGACTGGCACTGGCACTGGACACAACGTTCCCGTTCGAGGAGAATTTCAGGGAGGGGTTGGGAAGCAGGTAGCCGATGCAACTGCTCAATAAAATGGTCCACAATTGTTTGTCTCCTTGTTGCAAACTCAAATTGGCGATGGCTGCCCCGATGACACAATACACCACGAAGATTTGGCAGAAAAAGACGATTTGCGTTTTAGGCACACGTTCTCCACACCACACCCACAAGGGTTGTTTTTGTAAATCTTGCACAGAAGAACTAGGGGAAGAAGGAGTGGTCGACGTAGCTGCGTCTGATGTGTGAAAGGGCATGATGGTCACTTCTTTTTATAGTCGATGACTTGCGAAGCGTCGATCCAAGAATCGAAACTGGGTGGATATCCTTTCCAACGTACTTTGACTTCTTTGACACGTCGTTTGCCCACTTTACGGGTTCTGCGTTCGAGAATGCTTTCGATGTCGTACACCTCGTCTTCTTTTTTGGTGACACGTTGTAACTCGGGCAAATAAAACGTTCCTTTGAGTACTTCTCCGTTCATGTCTTCCAATTTATAGACGGCAGGATGACGGCCATGTACTCGTCCAGTGACGCGAAACAATTCGGTCGTCCAGTTAGGTAAGTAACCTTTGTCGAAAGTGCGTTTGGTTTTGCCAATGCGTACCCAATCTCCTACGGTCAACTCTCCACTTTTCTTGGGGACAGCCCTCGTCGGGGACGTACCGAACAGACGCTCGAACACCAGCACTTCGTTGTCGGGAGTCACGTCTTGCGGGGCACGTCCGATGCTTCGATGGTAAGATTGGTTGTACGCTTGCACCAGGTGCGGTAAGATGTCGATGTACTTCAGAGTGTGGTGATGCGTAAAATATTTCCACATGCGTTCTTTCAAAGTGCGTTGAAAACGCTCCACGATGCTGGCTTTGGTTTCGGGATTCTCGGTGGTAAAAAAATGAATGTCACGTTTCTTTAATTCTTTTTGGAAAGCTTGGTTCAGAAATTCGGTGCCTTTGTCCGTTTGCCATCGAAGAGGGCGACGACCGCTTTGTTTCAACACCCGTTGCAGGGCTCGCACTAACTCGCTGCTGGATTTGGAAGTCAAAGGCACGACCCAGGCAAATTTGGAAAAGACGTCGATGACACAAAACAAATATTTGTAACCACGATTGTAGCTGGCCAAATGAGAGACATCGGCTAAATCGGCTTGCCATTGATGATCGATGCCTTCCACTCGGGTGCGACTTCTGGCAAACTTGCGTCGAATGGGTTTGTGTAAAGTGTAGGTAGCTTGTTCTTGTAACCATCGTTGCACTTGAGGTAAACGGAGACTTTTCAGTCGGGTTTTGGCAGCACGATACAATTTTTGAACTCCTGCGTAACCTGCAGGATGGGAGGGATCGTAGTAAATGCTAGCTAAGACTTTTTCCATTTTTTGTGTGGATTGGTGTCTTAATAAGGCACCCACTCTTGGAAGAGGCTACTCTTTTTCTCTTGGGGTATTTTCTTGGATTGCAAGGCTTTGCGTGTGCGGCCTGCAATAGGTGTCGAAGAGGAGGAGGATGTCTGAGCGGGGGATATCGGTTCTTGTTTCACTTCTGTCTTCACTTCTGTCTTCACTTTCTTTTTCTCTTGTGAGGAAGAAGGGGTCGCCATCATCTTTTTAATCCATCCAATTCTGGAGGTAGGTGGTGTTGTTAACTTGCGTACTTTTTCTGGTGGAGTTTGAAACCCTTCTTCTTCTTCTTCTTTTCCTTTTTCTGTCTTGGTCACGGGTACTGGTGGTACTGGTACTGGTACTGGTGATGGTGCTGGACTTTTCATCAAGGTCTTAAAATCTTTCAGAGTGGGTAAAGCTGTTTCGTCTAAAGCTTTCTGGTGAAAGAGTTGCAGTCTTTGCAAGAGTTGACCGTACTTTTGCGATTTTTCTGTTTCGGACAAATCTTGGCGATCCAGCAAGGATTGCAATTCGTGTTGTAACTGGGACATCTCGCTCAAATTGGGATTGGGAGGTAAATGCGGGGTGCGTTCTTCTTGCCACCGATGGTATTCCATCCATCGTTTGTAAGGCACTAAAGCTAGTTTTCGTCCTTCCATGGGGTTGTCAGGGGTCGATTCTGAGATCTTGGGACTTCCGAAGGCCTTTTTATCTTGCTCCCATCAGTCCTCCCAACATGGTTCCCAAGACTCCTTTCACTATGGGGCCTAACAAGAGAGGTAAAATGCCTCCACGTTGGACCAACATCTTTTTTTGACGAATGGGAATTTTCTTTTGAACCATTTTCCGAAGAACGTGACGATGTTTGCCTAAGCATTGTTTCTGGTGTTTGGACAAAGGGATAGTGCCTTTCAAAACGTTCAAACAACATTCGCACACGGTATCGATGACCTCTTTGGAGGCCGTTTGAATGAGTTTTTTTCGTAGGGGTGGAGAAGCTTTGGACAGGACAGATAACAGGTCCCCATGTTTGGCTAAACGTGGTGGTAGTCCTTTCCTTTTCTTTCCTTGGGGTTTTCTGGAGGGTGACATCTTTGAGTCTTTAGGAGCACCTAAAAACACTGATACCCTACTCGGTCACAGGCCTTTTTTTATACTGGAACGCGTCGCCACTGATTGTCTTTACGTTTTATCAGTTTGAGGACAGGCATGACACGTCGTGCAGGGGTACGTAACGGACTAAATCGAGCCAGTTCTTGCTTGGACAAATCCAGTAAACTTTGTAACATGCCCGATCTTTCTTGAACTTTGATTTTGGGAGAAGGTACTTTGTGAGCAGCAGCCACTGCTGCTAAATGGGAAGGTCCTGCCACTGGGGAAGCTCTTTTGGGGGTCATCAACGGAGAAGTTCTTGGTGTGATCAACGTCTCCAAGTACTCTTCAGTTCCTGGTGACATCAACGGAGAAGTGGACAAACGTGAGGCTACCGGAGACGTTGTGGCAGGTCGTGGCTTGCGAGTGTAAGGTTGCGTCCTGGCTGAAGTGCCTCTCTTGCGACTAGTTTTCTTCTGTGGACTTTTCTTTTTTTGAGGACTTTTTCTCTGTTTCTTTTTCTTGGGGCTTCTTTTCTTTTTCCGGGGTGATGGTGGTGGTGTCTGGTAAGAGGAGGGTCCTGCCACTGGAGAAGTTATTCTTCTTGGGGACTTGGTCTTTTTCTTTTTCTTCTTGGGGCTTCGTTGAACTTTTGTCTTGGGGATAACTTTGGGGGCATTAGGATCCCATCTTAAGAGTGAGCGAATGATGACCCCTCCTAGAGTACCGCTCCCTCCAGGTTTCAAAATGATTTGTTTTTTGGTTTGAGTGTCGATGCGGGGATCGGCCAGTTGGACCAAAGCGACTTTGTTTCGATCGAAAAAGCGTTGGGTTTGATGAGGAATCTGAATGATTCCTTGGAGTAATTGACGTGCCGTCACCGTGAACCATCGTAAGACTTCTTTGAGACTAGCTTCTAAGACACGGGCTCGTGTTTGTGGATCTTTTTCTCGGCTGATGCCATACAAGGCACGAATCAATTTGACGGGAAGATGTGACTGAAGGGACGTCATGTTCACACTGTGTGAGACAGACGAAAAAGGGTCCGAGGTTTTTATAGATTTTTTTCATGGGAGGAGTGAAATGAAGTCGAGGACGGAGACGTGTACAGGACAGGTCCTCCGTCTTGGCACCAGTGGTGAAACAAGTGGGTACGAAATCGCAAATCCTCGGGGGTCGTAGGTTTCAAATCGACGAGTAAATAGGCGTGTGGAGTTTGAGTGGCATCGTCGTACGCCTGAGTCAGCCAAGGCGTTCCTAACTGTTTGGCTAAGACTTGCACTTGCGATTTATCTCGAGGGCTTTTAAACAAGACCACGTAATGCGCATTGAGACTGATGGTGCGATGGGCTTTACTTTGTTGAAACAAATTTTGGGTGATGTAAACGACACTGGCATTACGGTGATGCCCTTTGCGCGTGAACCACAATTTAATTTCTTCTTCGTCTTCTCCTAACATGTCGTCGAAAATGACCAAATGGGTTAGACGGGAGTCAGAGACGATGCCATCGTCTTCTTTAGGAATGCCTTCCACAAACACGATGGAATCGCCTTGACTTTCACGCAAGAGGCTGTACGCCGATTGCCACTCTTTGTAACACCACACGATCCGTTGAGGTGGCCGATCGATCAAATGATGTTTATGTTCGATCAAACGTTTGACGAATTCGGTTTTGCCCGAACCGCTAGGTCCAGCAATGAGCATGTTAAAGGGATGGCGAAGATACAAAGCCTCCCAACTGGCACGATCTAAGTGTTCGTCGATGACTTTGACAGTAGAGGAAGAGGGAGCAGAGACAGCAGAGGTAGCCATGGTATGAGAAATGTCACTTGTGACACGAAAAAACAAACAAGACAAGAGTTTATATACTTTTTCAGAACACGTTTATTGAATGTTTTTTTTCAAATATGAACACGAAAGACAAAAATACATACAACCCAAATAGTGATGTACAGGAATATAAAACACAGCAAAGCGATCAAAGTGGAATATAAACAAGTGTCTGTACAACATGTTTTGGTTAACCAAGATGTCCTAGGGACAGTGTGTAATGTTCTTACAGTTTCTACATGAGGTATTGTCACACAAGTGTCCTCCCGGAATGACCTTTCAGGCATGTCCATGACAGTCCTGTCCTGAAGCGAGTGGTTGTTCTCGGTGACGGGTTCTTCTGGCACCGTCACTAACACGGGTTGAAAAGTAACTTTTTTCCTTGAACAACTCTTGTGCATACTGGGCCACTTCTTGGGTCCAAACCTCAAAACCCCCCTTTTTCCAATCACGAACATCTGTCCAATGAGGGTGTAAGTCACAAGCTACACACACATCGTCATACACGTCTTGGGTCGCTAAAAGTTGACGAATCTTTTTTTCCTGTTGAGGTCGAGAAGTATCCAGATGAAAACGCAAGGCTTTGAACAAAAGGAGTTTTTCGTGACCATTTAAGGCCATGGAGGTGGTAAGTACTGATCGTAAAGAGTCCACAAAGAATCGGCTGGTAAACGAAATCCCAGAAAACAAGTCACTAAGACACACACCACTTGTCGTCCAAAATTGAATGGATACAGTTCTTGTAATAATTGATGGTAATGATCCACGGTTTGAATATGGTCATTGAGTTCCTTCCACGGAATCTGTTGGATGACATGTGACATAAGTCGTGGCATGGCAGCCTGTTTTTATAGTCTCTTTGTTTCGGAAACAATACACGTACTTTCTAGCCAGAGATCTTCGTTCTCCAGTAGGGAATCTAAATCTTGCATACTGTAACCGAAACTTCAGAGTTCGTTTAGAAGTTTCCTCTTCCTCTAAGTAGATTCCACGTAAAATATGTTGATAATCCTTTAACTTGTCTTCCTCAATGTATTGCTGTAGGTGAATCTCGAAGTAACCAAAATAATGAACGTTTCGATCATTCACTAACTCAAAGTGTTGAACAAGGTCTGACCACTGAAACAATTTCTGACGAATCAGTTCTCTTATACCATTCAGGTACCAGTGGTTAAAGATCTGGTGACGTAACGGATGCAATTGTTCTTTACGTTTGACTTGTATTTTCACCAGCTCTCGGTAAATGCGTTCTCTCAACTCCACAGGCAAAGCACGAATGTTCTCTAGCAAAGTATCCATGAATAGGTCATACTAAATCCTCTTTGGTCTGACACAAGAAATGTACTCTTTGCACAAACATGGTTTCACTTCAGTGTCGAATTTAAATCGTTGAGTCACTAATCTACACATTACAATTCGTTCAGAAGTTTCCTCTTTCACCAAGTTGACATTGTGTTCAAGATGTTGGTAATTCGTTAACTCTTCCTCTGGAATTCGATGCAGTACGTTTACAATGATGTAACTACAATCGTCCATACCAAACCAATCCTTTTTAAAACTAGAGGATCGTTGATCAATGTCTGTCCGATGGAACACTTTCAATTGAATCAATCCTTGTATAGCCTTCAGGTACCAGTGGTTCAAACACCGGTGACGTATCGGATGCAATTGTTCTTTACGTTTCACTTGTATTTTGACCAGTTCTCGATAAATGCGTTCTCTCAACTCCACAGGCAAAGCACGAATGTTCTCTTGTAAAGTATCCATGAACAGATGATTATGGTAAAAAGTTACTTCAATGTCTCGGTCCCACTAAGGGTAAGTAATGACAATTCGGTGACCATCGAGCATGTTCAACGAAGGCCGAATCTTGCGGTTCCCAGTGGTGAAGTGACACACCGCAACTGAAGCACTTGACTTTATCTCCTTCGCCCAAGTAGAAAAATCCGGCTCTGGCTAATTCTTCGGGGGTCGGTCCTCCCAGATACTTTGGCCATTTTCCTTTGAACGATTGAAGACGATTTTCAAAGTCGCAGTATTCCGACGAACGCACAGGAAACGAATATTCGTTTTTCACAGGTTCGTTTCGATGAGGGTTGAGTGAAATGGGTAGGAGTTTGCTCAGGGCTGGATGACATCCGTAGGGAGGTAAACGTGAAGGTCGACATTCCCCTTTAAAACGAAACCCAGTAAAATGTCCAAGAGGACGAGCAGCATCGCTTTCGCATCCCACAGGTTTGACACGCACAGCATCACTTTCCATGACAGGGGTAGGGGTACTAAAGTTCCCATGATGCTTTACGGCATCGCTCAGGTCACAAGGTACAGCATCGGTCCCATCGCAAGGCTCACAATCGCACTCGTCTGCAAACTCCGTTACGCAATTACAATGGTAACCACATGGACAATCGCAGTTTCCTTCCGGACATTTTCCGTCGCAATGCCTGGGTCTTATCCATCCAATATTAGTCACACTAGAGGAAGATACAACTTTTTTACAATCCCCAAACTGGAACGATGTCTCTTTCAAAGTATTCATCTTGTTCGCTCGGTCTTGGTAGTCACAATGAACTATCGATCTTGACCATAGCCCCCTTTTTATACTAGTCGCAATGCAGTCTCCAGCTTGTAGATCTTTCCTTTTTTACGTTTTTTATGTCTTGTTTCGGAAGGTACCGTCTCTAAGGTACCGTCAACATTGTACCGTAGTGTAATGGGTGGAAAGGCCATAGAAAGGTAAGGGCAGTGAGGAGACCATCGAGTATGTTCCAGAATAGCTGAATCTTTATAGATACATAGATCCATTCGTAACTTCAGTCCGCAAGCGAAACACTGTACCTCCTATCCCAATCCTGACTCAGGTCCCAAGTAGACAAATCCTGTTCTAGCTAAAACATGCGAAGAAGGTAATCCTTCCCTATCCGTAGGCCATTTCTGAAACGTGTCCAATCGACGGGCACAATCACAATAGTCAGGTAAGAAGACTGGAAAATGGTAGGGTTTGAACTTGGAGTTCTCATCGGGTTTCTCACTCGATTCTTGCTGTGGCGAAGTCATCTTTCTGGTGGGGTAACTATCCTCTTACAACCAATGTTTTATACCAACGTGTCCATACGGTAAGGTGAAATGATTGGGAAGTCGAACTCGCTTCTGGTACACGATTTGATAAACTTTTTCCAAAGGTCGACTGACGATGTGGTGAGTGGGTAAACGTACAATCTTGTTCGGTTGGTGAGTGGTCACTTTAAAGTTTCCATCCTCTCCCGATTGCAAGGCTTCTTTCAATACCCCAAAGTTGACCACTCGACTGGTACGATAATTCAGAGTCAGTCCTTTCACTTTGCACGTCGTGTGCACTTCTCCTTGTTTGTCCCGGTATTCGTAGCCGTAATTTTTGGGACCGCCACTGACGAAACTTAGAATCTTGTCGTCGGGATGTTCGTCTGTCCAGGCTCCTAAACGGTCTCCTTCGATGTTAGGGTGATGTTGAATCGGGTGATGGATGTAAATGCAACTGTCCGTGTCAAAGTACAGGACGCGTTCTTCTAACAGTTCTAAAGCTTCGTACAATTTTAAGCGAGCATGGGCTGTCACGTAAGCCGCAATGATGACATTTCCAAAAGGGTCGTCTTGCACAAAGTCCAGATCTTCTTCGTAATTGACCAAGATCAAATTCTCTCGAACGACGTCCACGTGTTTCATGTATTTGGTTTTGTCGTGAATCATCTGGAAGTAGCGGGAAGGTTCTGTCAAATATTCCGTCTTGGGTAAACACGGTCGTTGTGCCATTTTGCCCCACAAGCAATTTAACATCACTTTGGCAAACGATCGCCTGCCTTCGTTTTTCTCGATGTGGTCTAAAGTGATACCTTCTTGTTCGTAATATTTCTCTTTGAATTGTATTTGGTCTTTGGGAGTGTGACACCAGGAAGGATAGCCGCTGGCTTCTTGTTTCAGTTTCAAAAAGGCATCCACGTAGTCGGCGAAAATGCCTTTCTGCGTGGGGTCACCCTTGCGGTATTGTTGTGTCTTGGGAAAGTGGCAAATTTCGTACACTTCTAACAGTTGGTATCCCATGTCCAGAGCTTTGAACAATTCTACGCTGACCCAGGTTCCCGTCAAGGCACGTTCTTCCTGGCTGTGCTGACAAGGTTGGTCTTGGTTGCACGTTTCGGCACAAGTACGGCACAAGGGAAACATCAGTTTGCCTTGACAATGGTGAGGTAAGACGGGATGGTATAGGTTCGTGGGAGGCAAAACTTTGCACTTGATCAAGCCTTCGTATTGTCGAATGTTTTTCAGGTCGATGTGTTCCGTCAGCAATTGCGGGTGCCCTACAGGAAAGCGACAATATTTGCACACGTAGGGATACAGCGAACACACGTCCAAGTATTTGATTTCTTCTCCTTTCTCTTCGTCGGCTTGGTACAGCAAACAGGTGGCATTGGTCCTTCCTCCGTACAAACTATCCCTCGGGTTCAGCGGGTCCACGAACTGGTAACTTTCCACGAGGCGTTTAAACTCGGGATCGGTTTTCATACGGTGATCGTACTCGTGTTCCCACATTTCCACCACTTGGTATCCTTGCTGTTCCAACTTTAGGCGCCGCTGACAAGTGTCCTGGTACAAGTCTTCCATGGTTCGTTGCAAAAACTGATTTTTAGTGCCACGGTCAGGGTAACAGACGGGACATCCGTGAAATAAGCAACCGTTAAACTCGTACACGATCTTGGGGTTTTCTAAGTCCCAGCCATCGACCGAATACGTTCCGATGGTCTTTTCGCCCCCTCCGTTGCGGGCATGCTGAATCCACTTGTCTTCCTTGTCGCACAAGTAATGTAACCAACGTAGGGCTTTGACCGAGTATTGACGTTTGACAAAGTGGGTCGTTTGAGGACTGATGACAGCCACGGTCTTTTCAGGCATGAATCGTTGTCGATACACTAAGGAACACGCTTTGGCAATGGTGCAAGCTTCTTTCAAAGGATCGACCCCTCCGTGTTCCATGAACAGTTCTCGAAATTTTCCACAGCAACGCCGTAAAATGTCCACGTCGGAACGACAATACTTTAGCATTTCTTCCTGAAAGTCGAAAGGGTCCGAGGCGTGAGCCTGGTACCAAGCGTAGAAAGCTTCTCGTTGTTCGGTACGCATGTTGTCGGGGTCGTAATAGTGAGCCTCAGGCAAATGGGGTAGAACGGCATGTTGATTGGCTTCCGTATTGAAAAAGTGTGGAAAGTACCCTTTAGCCATTTCTGTCATTCCAAACGTTTTAGGCATTCGACTCAAAGGCATGGCCAAGTAACTCATCGAATCTTTAAACTGCACTTGTCCCACTTGCATGAAAATGATTTTGGCTCCGTTCAAAGTCACTTTAGGACGCTCGGTGCCTTGTTCCGTATAGTGCCTCAAAAGAAACTGTCCATCGTATCCGGAGAAATTGTGAGCCATCACCGTGGCATGACGATGACAATCTCCGTAACGTTCGATGTCCTCTTGGCTCCACGTCTTGTCGACGGGGTCTAAGGCCCATTGGGCAAAATCGGCTAACGTGTTCGGTCCCCGAAAGATTTTTTCACGCCCTCCGGGTATCTTGCTGCAGTGAGGGCAATGACTGAAGATAGGTTCTTGAATGCACTTCTCGCACGCTCGATGAGCCACGCAGAAATTAGGAATGTGAATGCCAGTTTCTTGCATGCATTCGAAATCGAAAAAGATGAAATTGCCTTTCTTCTTGTGACCGTCCTCTTTCTCTGGTGGGGGTTGGTATTTTTGCACGTAACATTGGTGTTCCAAGTCCACGATGTGGTGACAAATGTGACATTTTTTCTTTCCTCGACATACGTGTGCCTTGGTATTATTGGTACGTATGACTTGTTCACACGTAGAGCACAATCTCAGCAGTTGACAAGCGCATTTCTTCTGTGAACCTTGCGTTTTCAGATGTTGTTGGTAACAGGTAGGGCTGACAAACGTGCGCAGACAAGTGGAACAAGGCACTGGTTCTTCGCTCAGACAGGGTGAAGAGGCCAAACATCCTGTGCATTTCGATCCACAATGCTTGTGTTGCTCTCGATTGTTATAACCATGGTCACATTTCTCACAGTAATAACCGTATTTCAGGAATCCGGTGATACTGGTAATGGTATCGAAATGTTCATCGTGATAATAGACATGAATGTATTTTCCGTCCTTAAAGTCTTGGCCTCGAAACAACAGAGGTCCGCGCACTTCTTGAGGGTGCACTTTCAAGGTGTAGCGTGGAGCTAGGGCATCTTGCAATTTTTGCATCTCAGGAATGCCACAGGGTGTGTCTTTGGACAGGCCAGCTTGTTGCAACAGGAGTTCTGCTTCGTTTCGTTGCTTGGCTCGATGGGAACGTTGAATAGTGTCCCAGGTTCTTTTCCATTCTACCGTGTCGTTCTTGTCGGCATAGGTTCGTCCCACCACGATGGCACGGGCTAAACACATCTGGTCATGAGAGTTGTTAATTCGGACGAGACTCTTTTTGGTGTTGCGAAGGTCGTCCACCAATAACATCTTTTTGCGTCCTGTCCCTTGAGGAGGAGAGACGTGGGTCATGTCCAGTGTGGCTTTACCATCGGTGATGTCAAACTGATCATTAGATTGTTGTACGTGTTGAATCTTGTCCATGACTTTGGAAGCAGTCAATTCTGCAGGGGTGCTAAACTCGATCCAAACAGGGGATTTCAAACCGTCGTGTTGTATGGAAAGTCTCAAACGATCGTCTTCTTTGGGTTGACATTGTCGCTTGAGTGCAGTGAGCAAAGAATCCCACACCTCAGTGATGAACACTTCTGCTTTCTCTAACGGCACTTCAGCCTTGAAATCTTTAAACTTCACCGTGTATTTGTAAGCCGTGGTTCTAAATTTTCTAGAGGAGCGCTTTTCCGTCTCTCGAATGTGATAGTACTTTTCAGGGTTGACAAAGGGTGGTGAACTTGGTTTAGAGGGTTTGGATTCTGGTTCACTCATGTCCTCTTCAAAATCACTGGCATGAATTTGTGCCAAGATTTCAGCCCTGGTACGAGGCGATAGATCACGTTTCTGCCTCTTACTTTCTTCTTCTTCTTTCTTCTCAAATGAATGGGATCGTTTCATCTTGAAAGCAAAAAGTCAAATGACTCAAGTTCAAACACCATAAACTACTTTATAGTCCTGGCAGACCAGCGTATATAAAAGGGTGTGTGTCTTGTCCTTTCACTATTCATTTCACTCTCAAGCCGAGCACAACGATGGAAGAGACTGACCAGATGGAACGTTTCGTCAGAGCTTTGCGAGGGGTCATTAGAAAATTCTCTTCAGACCAGCCTACGGACTACTCTCCTTCCTTTAGAGATAAAAGTCAAGATACTTGCTATATCTGTCAGAAGAAAGGGCATTGGTCTTCAGAGTGTCCAGACCGTCAAAAAAGAAAAAAAACAGGGACTAAAAGAGACAAAAGTGAAGATACCTGTTATTATTGTCAAGAAAAAGGACATTGGTCTCCAGATTGCCCAAAAAAGAAACAAGAGGAGTCAGAAGAAAAGAGGAATTCTTCAGAAGAAGAGAGGGATTCTTCAGAGGAAGAGAGGGATTCTTCTGAGGAAGAAAGAAGACAGGTGAAGAAAAAGAAACAGGAGAAAAAAAGAAGAAGGGAAGAAAGCGAGGAGGAAGAAGAGGAAAAGAGTGTGACGGTGAAGAAATTCAAAAAACAGAGAGACTAAACAAGGAGAAAAGAAGAAGTCAATGAACTTATTATTAAAGTGTTGTGTTATAAATTGTGAATTGGATTGTAAAAAATGGAGAAAAGAATAAATGAATGATATAAGGTAAGTGTCTTTGAGTTGTGATTTTAAAATAAGAAGCTACACTCACGCACTCATACACAGACACGTACTATAAGGGTAACATGGGTGAGTTTTTTTGAGTTATTGGCAAATTGAAATTGTATTTCTTTTCGAGAAATGTGGGTGGCCCTGAAAAGGGCCTTTTTTCTTCATGGTGTAGGGGTGAGTTTAAGCAATCAATTTTAACTGCCTTAAGCCTTTGCCACGGCCAAGGCCTACTTCTGGACTGCGTAATGTTGATGATGATTGGGTTGAAATCACTAAGGGTGGTACGGTAGGCTTAGTCACAGGGTTGACATGTTTGGCTCGGGAAGGTCGTATTCTCTTCGGTCGTGATAAAGAAGTCTGATACATTTGTTTCAGACTTCTTAACTCCGCTAAAATGTCCAACAGTATCGTGACCGTTTGATTTTCACCCTCTTGTTTCTTTGCTGCTACTTCTTCTTGCTGTTGTTTTTTTCTTACCTCTTCTTCTTCTTGTTGCTGTTGCTGTAGGAGAAAAGCCTGTTCCGCTTCCTTTTGTCGTTGTATAAATTTCTCCAATTCTTCTTTCTGTCTCTGTCTAAAATTCTCCACTTGCGGTAATGAAGAAAGTAACGAAGGTTCCGGAACAAATTCTTGCGAGGAGAGAAAATCCACAAAATCCCAATTCACCTCTTCTGAAAGTAAGTCCGAGTTCCCTTGGGCAGTCTCCCCTGCTGGTGCACCCCAATGGACCGTTTTCTGAGTTTCCGTCATGTTGAATCACTGTCGCATAGACTGACTACACACAAGCGCTAGCGAATCTATATTGACTACGTGACGTCACAGACTGCTCTCTTCGGATTGGATGCGAGCTGACTGAATTCTGTAACGCGTGTTCGGATTGGTAAATGAACTCAATCCGTTTCAATCCTTCCTCCGCCTATAAATAAGCGCCGTTCAATGCATTGATTCACCTGTTCTCGTCGCTTCAAGATGTGGACTACAGTTGAGTCATCCACCCTTGTGTCTTCCATGATGTTTCGGACAGACTTGCTCATGTATGTCCGATCGAAGTGGACCGTTGTCCACAGGACAAACACCAGCCTGTGGATACGTAGGATCTACGTCGAAAGACAAGGATGCCTGAAAAGAGTGCTGATGTACGGACCAACAGTAAGACGCAGCCTAAGGACAAGAAGAAGACCAATGCGGTGCCATTTATGTTAATGAATACATTAACATAAAACCCAAAGGCCCTTTTCAGGGCCAGCCATATTTCTCGAAAAGAGATAGTCTTTTGTATTGCCTACCCCTTTTTTAAATTTAAATTTAAATTTAAATTTTAAAAAAACTTTTTTTTAAAAAAAAAAAATCCCATGTTAAATTTCCCTTGTCCGTATAGTATCCCACAATTTATTCCCATGTTAAATTCCCTTGTCCGTAAAGTGTCCCACGATTTATTCCCATGTTAATTCCCCTTGTCCGTAAAGTGTCCCACGATTTTTCTCCATGTTAAATTTCCATTGTCCGTAAAGTGTCCCAAGGGTGTTTTTAATGCTAATTCCCATTGTCCGTAAAGTGTCCCCCTTCACTACTCAGGGCAAGTCCGAAATTTGTATAAATCACAATCGGAGCAAAATTCCAAATTTTTGACAAATTCGAAATTCGGATAGCTCAAAATCTGGGCAAGTCCGACATTTGTATAACTCAAAATATTGGCAAATACAAGCTATGACATTGTAATACAATAACTGTTTCAGAGATGGTTTTTACCTGAATAAAATTAGTCATGACATGAAAATCTGGATCTAGAATTTTTTAATTTTGTTTTGAAAGGGGACGGACGATTCTGACTTTTACACTGTCAATCCCACATCTGCAACGACTGGGACGTATATATACTCTTGGAGAACCTCGGATGTTTACACAAACATAAACAACGGGGACAACCAAGGGGAATGCTACCATCTCGTGGTCAGCAACATAGAATGCTGGGAACCATGGCGCCATTACAAACTTAGTGGAACACGTTCTGGGAGGCAGTATTTAACTAAATTACACCGTAAACACACAAGGCAACATAAAGTATCGACATTTGGTAATAAATAAGTATCCAGCGGATACTCGAAACATAGTGGCGAGTTGAAATTATCAGCACCATAGATTAAATGAGTGTCGGTCGATCTCATCCAAAGCTGCTTTGTGCTTTCGACGACGGACCGTCTCAAGGAAACATAATCAATGGATTCAAGCAACAGGTGGCGACTGCGACTAGCATTACCAACGCGATAACATCCAAAACTCATTAAACTGTTATCCAACACCTCAAGTTTCGACTACTATCCAACACGCGTATTTTAATTATTATTCAAAACATATTTGTTTCTTTTACTATCCAGCAGCACAGTCCCCACTTATTGAGTACTAGTCAACACTCAGTTTCCAATGACATCAGAGGTTAAAAAAGGTCACGTGATAACGACAATGAACAAATTTGCAAAGTTGTTGTACATAGAATTCAAAAATATTAAATAAACGTCACGCAATGTTTGCAAATAAATATGATGCACACTTAATACTCACATATTTATTCTGAAAACAACGATCAGAAACCTGCTGGTATCGCAGTGAGGTGGAGCAAGCCAGATTCATCAAATACTGAGTACGTGTCAGCGATGTTTTTTGTTGCTATCACGTGACTACTGCATTGATATGTGCTCTCTTCTTAATGAAGCTAATTTTCTTCAGTTCCAGCAACATTTACAGACTTCTGGTCGTTGTTTACGGAATATATATTTTGAGAAGTTTGTGCTCTTTCATTTTTCAATAAAGAGTTTGTCACTTTTATTTATATGTTCGATTTGTTTTCATATAGCAATATTGTAAATGGCTTATTGCTGATATCACGAGATTTGTGCAGTCATGTAAATAGAAATGCAAATGACGGGATTCAGGTCAAATTTCATCAACGCTGTAGTTTCGTCTCGTCTGTCAGTGGATTATAAATATAACGAATGCTATGCTCGCAATTTCTGAGAAATTAAATTATATTCCTATCGATTTCATGCAGGCATATCTCGATGAAAGGTCGTTCAAGTTTGCTAGGCTGGCTATTAAACGGCTACCCCATGCCGACATCAATTGCTGTCGGCGAATTCAAACTGATTGATAGGCAATGGAATCTGATCCTACACCCCAAAATAAATGTCCAAATATCAAAAATTGGGTGGCAAATTAAAACGACTATATCAGAGAATTGAAACGATTAGAAAAAATACCTGGAAGATGTTATGAGTGGAATTCCTGGTATCGTTAAAAATATTGAACTGATTACAATTCCCCACAAGCAGATTATGAACCTGGTATATACAGTAGCGTCTGACCAAGTATTATGGTTATCACCCAATACAACCAATAAACATCGCACTGAGGTTACCGGTATATGCAGGCTCTCAGTACTCGGTGTTGTAACATTTATAATATCTACCACGATTTTACGGCGTTATCCACGGACTCCATCAGGTGGATCTATATCAGTGATGTTAGAACAAAACGACGAGGTAACATTTACTGTGGAACCCGAAGGAAAAAAACTCGGCTTTATTATTGGTGCTAAATTCCCACCTAATTAAAATACAATGAGTATTCCGATCAAATTTCAACGTTTTAGATACAATCAAGCACGTGAATGGCAAACAAAATTTAAAAAATGTCGTTGATGGGTATATAGTAAAAGTAAAGAAATAATGCAGACGTATAGTTATTGCTGATATTGTTTATTCTGCTGTTATTGCTGGAATCGGCGTCTTATTATCAACAATAACAATGACATCACCAGCAGTTGTGACAATTTGTGTTTCAGCTGCAACAACGATTGCCGGTATTCTTAGTTTCATCGCAAAAAGAAATATATACGTGCACAAATGCAAAATTGCATGATTATATAATAAAATTATACACAGCGACGTTAGCATACTCCAAATTATCCTCGTTATTATCAACAAATTTTAGTAATGGGAAAATATAAGGTTCTGAGTTCACGGATATGATCAGAATTTACAATGAAGCAATGACTGATTGATTTAGAAAATCAGGATTAAATAAGAATGTAAACTCCGAACGGGCTACTTCAACAAATCGTAACGAACACAACTCCCGTCAAAAACTACGATATCGGTACGCTCAAGTAATCCAGAATTTAGTGTTAACTTTCCAACTGCAATTCCATTGAAAGAAATCGCACTAGTGCAATTACGAGTATATTACAGTTGGCTGAATATTAGACCAAAATCATTTGGTGGATTACCGGCGAATAATTCGCTTCTATTTGCAAATAAAAATAAACTAATAAACTAGATGGAACACCCGACTGGTTAGTTGTTTCCATTCATACAGGCAGTTATCAGATCGAACAAATCAATGATGAATTTCAGCGCAGAATAAAATCTATAATCGTAAGAGAAGCAAAAATAGCTATAACAGTTCACGAACCAACATCATCGGCTGAGATTGAAATAAATTCGACAGATTACGTCGTAGATATTCATCAATCGTATTTTTTCTCCTACTGATAGATTTCAAAATCTCAGTATGAAATGTGCATTGAAATGTATTGCTTACGCTGTCCTGTGCTTATCTTAAGTTGATTGTCCCGATTATATGGTGTCACGACCTTAATGAACACAAACCAGAAACTGGAGGAAATTTTGCAGAAAATCCAACCAAAAATTGATGCTATACGGCTAGTTGCCTACACTAAATAAATTTATGTTCGTCGTTTCTCTACGTTAGGATACTGAGCAGCAAAATCGTACTAACTTAAAAGACTTACCAGGGCTGGAAATGTCGGTCTTTTCCACGGAAACGGAAACCAACTGTCACAATCTGGACAACACTGTACCTCTGTGAATGATATGGGATCTAGGCAACGTGCCGTTAGACAATACTGACCTTTGCACTTATCAGAAGACAGAGAGGAATCACCTATTGTATAAAATATTTAACAGTCAGCTTATAGGAATTATTAACTGTTTTAGGGTTTTGTAATAATCCAAAATGAGCCTCATCGTAAGTGCTAACCATGAACTGTTCAAATTAAAAATGTAGCTGTATATGAAGCCACTTACTAACCAGGCTACTGTGATACTTAGAATTTGTCACCCCTACTGTCATACAAATATAGATTACTTCAATAAATTAACTCAAACAACATCAACGAGTCTCCTCTCTGAATGGAACTACCCTAAACGTTTATGGTTTATTCTCGATTAAAGCCTTCTGAAACAGAACCCGTCAAGAAATCCCATCTAGCGACAAACAAGTGTGCCAGACATGTTTACCTTTTGAGTTGCAACAGACTCAGAAGACAACTTAGAAACAAACTAAGCTGTTAGAACTTGGTCTCTTATTTGTGTTTTATCGATTTCTTTTACTTCATGAATCTCAATATAATTTACATCTATAGTGGGATCTCGGTAAAAATATTTTTAACTAGAAGATGACAAAAATTGTCTAAACCATTTGGTATATGCCTGTGAAAGTAAAATTTCGTGACCGATGGTATACTAGCTTCAACTTTTAAGGTCCATGCACAAAATGTGAACTCTTCGGCAGGTGATACAATAGTCATTATCGGCTGTACAAATTATTTATTTCGGAGATGCAAATATTTTAGTCTCCACCAATGCGAACAGTAAAGCCTTCTATAACAGTTAGCCAAGACATTCAATAAAACTTTTAGTGCGCACAATCGATTTGTTTACTTATCAGAATGGAATTCATTTTCATACGAACGATAACTGAGTATGGCTCCACTGTTTTCTGCTCTGCAAAAATACAATTTTTATGCACACGACAATATTGTTAACTGGGTTCAGACCACAATTACCCCACCCAACTCAAGTTGACTAAAGCGAGGAACACATTATGAAGCAACTCCTTGTTCTTTATTTGAAAATGGAAGGATGTAAACTTCCATTTTCTGGATCATGCAGAAGCTTTTTGGGTTACTTCCTCTGCGTCAGTTTGCTTACATTAGCAGTAGACAAAAACCATAAAGTCAACCTATGATAAACCCTACACAAGATGTTGAACTCCGGTGGATTAATGTGTAGCAAACGGCGATTGAGGTCCATGCTATTTTAAAGGTGGCATACTGCTGTATGCTTATACATAAAATTAAAGAAAATATAATTCCAATTTAATGCCTCTATTTAAGCTATTATCGTAGGTTAGGGGGTAAAGTCTTTTTGATCTCATTTTTAGACAAGTAGCTGTGAAAATTCACCATTATGGTCAGACATTTAGAAAATTTGATAGTAATATAATTTTATACAATTGTTTATATTTAAAAAAGAGTTGTTTTTTTTTCAACATTACAATTCATTTTCAGCATTATATTAGTCAAATTGTATCATGATGAGGTCAGACACCACGGTTGATATTTTTACTAATCATTTTTATCCTCATGTTCATCTTTTTATCCTGAATAAGGTACAAACTGAGGCTTTCTCGAGAAATATAGGTGGTAAAAGTTTGGCACACATTGTACCTGGAACCAGTTTGCGATGTTTAATCTGGACCTGAGCTGCGAGGCGAAAGATTAAAGTTTTCCTCACCAGTATATGGTAAATGGCATACATTAAATGCACACAGATTCAGTTATATCGTCTTATTGCGAGACTAGAGACAGACAACCTGGAAGAATACCATAACTGGATTCTTAAAGATCATGTCTGCTGAGCTACATGTGAATGTAGAGAGAATTGTGCTTGCTTGCAAGTGGTATGGATAATGTCCATGCCTACTTAGTATACAGATGTAGAAAAATAACAAATATGGGCCACAGGTAATGTTCTCCATAAATACTTGATATAATGATGTAGAAACAGTATTTCATATTCAATTATTAACATTAATTATGATATCTCTTTTTATGCAGCATTTTAGCTTAAGAAACAATCATAGAAATATTAAAATGTCATAATTTTATTATCTTCAACAGTTAGTTTACAATAGTCCGTACATAAATGTCCTTTCTGTCGAGAAGTTAGTATGGGTATTGGACACGGCAATCCATTAATGTATTCTGATTTATACTTAGCTATCTGCTTATATTTCAAATGTTGAGCTCCTTTCCAAATGAAAAAACTCTTCCTGGACGGTACACATGATGCTTAAGGACACTTCATTTTTGGCCTTATTAAAAATCTCAGATTAATGTGTAAAACTAATTACAAAACGTTAATACTAGAAGCTCAACAGTGCTTACACATTTAAAATTCTATACATCCTGTTGAAGAGATAGACATTACGAGTGAGAGGAAAAGAGTGAGAGAAAGAAAGGAAAATATTAAATAGGCCTAAATATCGACACATAGGTCCGAAGACTATACATACCGGCCGATCTGTTTCCTAAATGGACAAATAAAATAGTTCCAAAAGAGTATCTCTATTGTGGTGATTTCATTTTTCTAATGATATATTTCAATATCTCATTATGAAATATGTAATAAAATGTATTACTTATGCTATACTAATTTGAAGTAAATTGTCCAGATTATACGGTGTCATGAACAAAACGGCATAAAAACCTTAACTTGAATGAAATATTGAAGATAATTCAACCGAAAATATCAGGTTTACGGTTAGTTTCAATTTAATATATACGAGAAAGAATTGATAAAAGCTATCACTATCTACTTGTACATTAGATGATACCAAAAGCCAGGTCAAGTCACAAAGAAACATTCATTTTCGTTGTATCTCTTCGTTAGGGTATATAGTAGTAAAATCGTAGAACTTTTAAGACTTACCAGGGTTGAAGCTTTCAACGCTACAACTTAGACAACACTGGCCTTCTATGTGGATTGGTTCTGGACACGGTGGCATGTCACAATCCACATTCTCGCACGGATCAGGAGGCGGCAGAAGACCACTGTTACAAGCTGGACAGCATTGACCTTCTATGTGGATGGGATCTGGACACTCTGGCACAGCGCAATTCACAAGCAGGCACGGATCAGTTGCCGGCTTAGGAGTACCTGTTATACAAAACATTTAACAGACAGCCTATAGGAAGAAAAAATGCCGTTAGTGTTTTGTAATAATCCAAATGAAACTCATCTTAGTTCCTGCGACGAACTGTTTGCATTAGACATGTAGCGATATAGGTATACGAGGTCACTTAATAACCAGCCTACCTGGTCCAGACCTTTAGGTCTAGTGGTATGTGCGATCTACTGAGACAGCCGAACCAGGCTCGATTCTTGACGCCAAGATTTGAACGTCTCCCCTCCCGTTAAAGAAATGTATATGAGTACAATATATTGATTTGCTTGATAATAGCAAAAAAGTCCCCTATTTGAATGGAACTCGCATAAACTACAATCCATCAAATGATGCCTCCGTAATAACTTACTTTAAATGTTCATCGTTTCAGAAAATTCATAAATGGTATTGTGAATTAATTTCCATATTGTCCTAAAGGTTCTATTTCAAATTCAAATGTACAGAGTTCCAAAATGAATTCAGTGGCGTTTCCGAATGAATTCCAATTGCAATGGTCATGATGTGCTAGTAGTTTCAAATGCACTAATATACAAATAATCTTGATGTAGCACAATGACATAATACAAAATGTTCTTGAATGAATTCACAATAATCCGAAATTCCAAGAGCACTTTGCAATTCCAGTGAATAATTTCAATAAATAAATCATCACAAGTAAAACTGAACAAAATAACAATACTGATTCCACTTTGGATGTTAAGATAGGAATGAGTAATTCTGAAATAAACATTTATATAAAAAGATAAGACAACAACAGAGCCAGGATGAGGGTCTTTTTCAAATGAAATACGTAAACAACTTGCTTCTTGTACATTCTTCATTCTTAAAATACTAGGTCTTGAATTCAACATTTGTAAACATGTTTACCTTCGATTAATAATACTCTTAATATATAATCTAAAATCAGCTATTTAATATTCCGGTGACCTAATGGTTGGAGCGTCCACCTCGGATGCGGGTGGTCACGGGTTCGAACCCCGGCTGTGTTATACCAAAGGCATAAAAATGGTACTAACGACTGCCTCGCTTGGTGCAGAGCATTTTGAGGTTGGTGTTGGGACTGGTTTTCCTGGTGTCTGGATAATGTGACTGGGCTAGTCATCACTATAAAGACATCGTAGTGATATGACTGAAAGATTGTTAAAGCTTCGTTAAAAAAAGATCCAAATCTAAATCCAAAATGACCAGACGTTTGTACTATAGGCCCTAAACTCAATTACTGACCAAGGTTAATCGCATAATATAGATATAACAACATACAATCACAGAAAGGCCAACATGTAATTCAAATTCAGTATACGTAACAATACAGAAAATAAAAAAAAACATTGCTGTCTGCCTCAACGGACGTTCATTTTTTTTTTTGTTGCTGGGTGTGGGAGGAATGTCTTTACTCTGAGATAGGAACATGTGATGCAGAGGTGAAAATAACAGTTATTTTTAGTACTTTATAAAAATGGACAGTAATAAAATTGTAATCTTGAAGAAAAACTTTAAATTAAAATTTTAAAATAATTTTTTTCTGCATTATATTTAATTTTCAGCATTCTGTTATTCTACTTGTATCATAATGAGACCAGATACCATGGTTTTATATTTTTCCTCCTCATCTTTATCTTCGTGTTGATCTTTTTATCCTGCTAACAGTATTAAATTGAAGCTTTGAGAAATATACAAACAAATTTTGGCACGTAATGTGCCAGGAGCTAATCTGCAATGCTTAATCTGCACCAGGGTTGCGAAGTCTGGTGGTTATGGTGCTACACAGTTTACGACACCAATATTTGGCGAATGGCATACAGTAAATGCACAGAGATTTAGTTACATTGTCTTAATGAGAGGATGGAGACAACCTGAAGTGAGACAACTGTCATAAATATGTGCATTTTTAGAGAGCACTTGTCTTCTGAGCCAGATGTAGTGAATGCAGATAGAATTAAATGTGAACATAGGTACTTGCATGGGGTATGGAGAACGTTCTCCAAGCCTACCGAATATAAAGAGTAGAAAAATTATTATATCATTCAATTAATAACATTTATAAATAGAATATTACTTGTCATGCAATAGTATAAGATTTATGAATACTGGAATTTAGCATGACATTGAAACAAGCAAATCGATGAATTGCATCATGGGAACGTTAACAATGTTCAAAATATATTTCTCTTTAAGGGTTAGGTAAAAATAGTCCATACGTAAATGTCCTTTCTATATAATTGTCCATCACTCTGAATACGAGTGATATGAATTGCGCATTTCTTGAGAATTTGTTGAATGTATTGGATCCAGCTGCCTCTTACTGTAATCTGATTTATATCAATTTGACAGCCTACATTTCAAATGTCGGATCTATGCTGAACAACGTTCCTTTTCTAAATATCGGTAAGTCTTATCTTTCCTTTCCCTATCCAGTTCATATAGTGCATAGTTTGCACGCCATGAAAGTTCCATACAAGAATCGCCACATTTTTAAAAACTCGAGTTCCAGGGTTAACATTAATTTTGATTGGTTGAAGCAGCTCTGCCAAGGATATTCCAAGCAAGTTAAAAAAATTTGGTGGTGAAATATTCAGTAATGTATTAACTGCTTCACGAATATAAATATCAGTTTCGCTTCTTTAATTGCCGATACACTCACGTTTCAGTTTCAAAGTTTCAACAAGTAACACTTGGTCACTTTCATGCTTGTTTGAGTGTAACACTTGGTCACTTTCATGCATGTTTGAGTCAGCGATTTTGTGTGTTCCGATATACTTGGAACGATGTAACCAGTTACTCTCGTCACTCCCCCACCACACATGACAGTATCTTGCACACATTAATTCATATCCGCTTCAGCACAACAGAGTGGATTTGAGAAGGTTTGATACACGTTAACCCAGATTATTCGCATCACCAGCTTACTGTTTCACTATCTCCATTAGCATCATATTGCATCTAGATTATACATCCTGGCTTTGGGCCTTCTGTGCTCCTTGTTCTTCTGCACGAGTTGTCCCATCTTCAAGCTGGAGTTTGCATTGTTACAATGTCAACAGTGAGCTCGTCCCAAATGAAATGCGTCAGCTTGTAGCTACACTATCCATACGGGGTTAAGAGCTGAGGGCTTAGTATATTCTTTTAGCTGATCTTGCATCTTTTTGGTGGCACAAAGTGCACCGTTGCACGGCAAGCTGACTTCCAATTTCTTTTCCTATATCATACTGACAGTGGGGCAAAGAGCAACAGGTTAGCTGTACACTCTGGATGACCACCTTGGCATTGCAAATCCTTTTCTTGTCCCTTCATCAAAGCTCCATTCCATCTAAGTTTATTATTGGAAGCAAGCCGTTAAGATAACCTTGCCAAATGCGATGCCAATAGTTTCTGAAACGTTCTGATACGGCTTATTGCTACTTGTTGCATTTCATCTGCCATCCATTGCTATGTTATAATACCGGGTTTTCGTACCACAACTCACATTAACATTTTTAGATGCTTATACGTTTTAGCCGTATCACTTTTATTTTAATTCTGACTCATTCATAGCCAGAATATTATATGTTGTCTGTATGGAGCTTCTGGATGGGGTGACATATTCATGTTTGCCGCAAGTCGCACTTGGGTAGTACCTACAAATCGTGTCTTGATCACCGATTGCAAGTCCTTCATTTGGTACGTTGGGGTTTATTCCTGGCATGCTGGCCTTCGCTTCTTTTACAGCTTCTATGAAGGTGCTTGAAAAGTTGTACTTTACACATTTTCGTATTATTTTACAGCAGACTCAACATTTCGTGTTCTTTGTAATTTGCATGGGCGGTTGCAATGGGATACACATTCTTTTGATCCTTTAGATGTATTCCAGGCATCTGCCTTTTTAAATTATCTACAAGTATAACTCCTTAGAAGTCATGACAGTCTATGGTCTTCTTTTAGTACGACGTTGTACCGCAACAGGGCGCAGTAGATGAATTGGCTTGGATGAACCTTCATAGTCTTGTTTAATGTAGAGGTTCAATCAGCACTCGGCGTGACTACTTGGGAAAATGCAGTTTCACTCATTCTGGCAGCAGACCTGGGCTGTGATGAAACAGGGACAGTGGGTATGTCTTCACTGTACAGAGTACTTTCCTAATTCCAACGAGAATCACCTCACTGGAACTTGGTTATGGTCGCCTTTCATCTTTGCATCATTCAGTACAAAACTTTGCATTGGTCTGAATCCTGGTTGCAGCTCCAATATATGTAAACGTGTCAGTACTTTTGGGTTTACACTAACAACTAGGCATAGCAGCTACCACATGACGAGTGCTTTGTACTTGTTTATTGCCATGTCCAGTATCTGACGACTTCGACTTATTGTGTATTTTTGGCATTCTGCAGGATCCTTCATGTTCCACTGCCACCAGATCGAATGCTGTGTCTAACCTGTGTATGAGTGACCGCTTGTTGTGTTCAGCAGATACTTGTAAACTTTACAATAAAAAACTTTTATTACCTAAGTTTAATATTTGTATCATAATCAAAAACTTTACTTATTTTTTCAACAAAAGTTACCAACATTTTATTTTGAAATAAAATTACATTTGCTGTCATGAACACTTCTATATCCATTTTTCTAGATATTATTCCCAATTACAAATTATATTCTAAACGTTACAAATCCAATAAATGTAATTTTTTTTAATAAATTGAATTTCTCATTTGTAAGCACATCCGGCCTCTAAATTCTTTGCTGAGCAGCAACACAGCATAATTTCAAATCGCTACTTTTTTGGAATTAGTTCATGAAACTTGACAATAATTTCTGAGTAAGTTTAAAATCTTCCTTTCTTGAAGATCTTGTTTTACTGATTTGGTGTAAGAGGTCTAAACTGACCACATTATCACTCATCCCAAAACCTTTTTTTTAAGCTGACCAAACTCAGGAAGACATTCAGAAGGAATTGCGCCTTGTTAGCATAGCCCGATATTGTTGTTGTTATAGGGTTTAATGCCATTTTTCAGCACACGATAGGCTATAGATGGCGGCAAGTATAAATGCTGGAGGAAGAACTAGGGAAAATCCCGGAAAGAACCATCGACCCACGAGATGTTACTGGCAAGCTTTCTCACGTACCCACATTGGCCAAGCCCGATACTCGAACCCACGCAGACAGGTGAGATGGCAGTGATCCGTAACGGTGAGCGCTATAGACCACTCGGAGAGTCGGGGCCCCCGCCCGATATTGTTACTTAGTGATATTGGAAAATATGGCACTACCAAGACGAATTTCTTCGGACACTTATAAATAATGCTTTATGTACGTATGTTTTAAAGTTTTTAACATTTCTGCACGCATTTTTCTTCAAATTACGCCGCTTTAGAAAGGACAAAGGTGTTTCCTTACCTGGACTATCTGTCCCAAAACTTATAGGTAGATAGAGTCCCCTGCAGAGCACGGGCAGGACAGTTACTAATAGCTTCAAGCAGTTCTTTGCATTAGAAAATCCCATTCCTTATTAGAGTTATGTTTCTAGGGCAGTCGATGCAACAGGCCTTATTTTATAAAATTGCCTAGTGATGAAAAACGAAACATATGCATTAAAATATATGTCAGATTATAATTATCAATTACAATCGAAGTAATCAATTTTTCAAACGAAGCGAACTTTATGAATATTAATTTGCTTTGATTATATGGTAAAAATGAGATATTTAGTAAAATACTAGCTTCTAGCAATTTGTAAACAGTACCACGCTGTGTACGTGGACTTCATGGAGCATCAAAGCTGATATATTTTTGATGTCTAAGAGAAACGAATTTAAAGACCTATTGTACTAGAAGTAATGCCAATTGTAACTAGAACCCAATCATCAGATCTCTCTCTATATATCTATCTATCTATCTATCTATCTATATATATATATAGATATATATATAGATATATATATCTATATCTATGTATCTATATCTATATATCTATCTATATATAGATATAGATAGATATATATATCTATATCTATATATATATCTATATCTATATGTATATCTATATCTCTATCTATCTATCTACATATATCTCTATATATATATATATATCTATATCTCTATCTATCTATCTATCTATCTATCTATATCTCTATATCTCTATCTATCTATCTATATCTCTATATCTCTATCTATCTATCTATATATATATATATATATATATATATATATATATATATATATATATATATATATATATATATATATATATATATATATATATCTATATATATAATCCATGCCGTGAAAAATTACATCCGTAAATTATTAACCAACATGCAGAAGCATGGCTCCAGTAGGTTTCCAGCTGACATTAAAGGTCTACCAGAGTTATAATGTTCATTTTTCACTAAATATAAATGCACATCTATATTCTGATGAACAAATCTAACGCCTGATACATGGTTTTTAGTAAGAAAACAATAAGAACAATAACACGAAAAAGAACACTGAACGCCATTACGCCGGTTTGCCTTGTCCAAATGGCTATTTTTAGAAACTGATATCACTGCGTGTGACGTTTCACAAAGGTAAAAGCGCCATTAGAATGAAATGCCCCAGCTTAATAAGAGTTGTTAAATTTATAACTGAAACATCTTGCCCCTGTTTCCCACTAATAACACACGCGTAGCTGTGTTAGACCACAGCTAATGAAAAAGCGATAATGTTATCAATAAATCACTTGCTCCACAGTAAAGTGCCATGCTTGGAACCATCGTAATGACAGGTAATCTATCCCGCAGGGGTTCGTTACAAAGATTTTGACATCTTGACTAATGCCGTGTACAAGTGCCGTTTTGCATTCGGATAGTCTTGGATTTCACCATTGATCGAAATGCAAGATGCGGACAACCTCGAGTCCGCAGTAAATATCGTTAATGTACATTGTGATGAGTTTTAATTTTGGTGGCAAAAACAAATACTGATTTTGGTAAATTTGGTGCTGATTGCTGGTTACATTGTTGTACCGTGCATTGTTAAGTCCTGAAACATACTTATTGTTGAACTACAGACTCGAGGTTGTTCGGATTTTACATACGGGTTAATGGTGAAATCCAAGACTATCCGAAAGCAAAACGGCACTTCTAGACGGCATTTGTCCAGACGTCAAAATCGGCGAACAATTATTGCTTTTTCTCCATTATGTCACAAACTGAACGAAGTGTGTCGAGCTGTGTTTGAAAACTGAACTATTCTAGATTACGACTGGCTTAAGTTGGAAATTGGCAGACGCAAATAGGATAAACTAGCAGTGTTGGAACTACCGAGGGGTGCGGAATGGTGTCTTGTGTTATATTGTTACAGGTTAGAACCTCATCCCTTGATCCATGGACGGATACTCGAAATTTTCTTTGTAACGAACCCCTGTGATCTATCCACTGGACAACAGGAAACGTTTACAGCAGTCCGTTAGTATTTTTTTCTAGGAATACAACTACGCAAAATGCAATATATATATATATATATATATATATATATATATATATATATATATATATATATATATATATATATATATATATATATATAATCGTCTTTAAACAGAGGTAACATTCCGAATCACGGTAGTAAAGATGAATGTCATTTCATATTATCATACGATATAAAATAAACGTCGACTTATTAACAGAAACGAGAAACAAACCTGATGAAAAGTCATGAAAGTAAACTAAATCAAAAGAATACTCACACCAGGTAAAACATTAACCAAATATAAGAAGTTATAGATTTCCAAACCCTGATGAATCGTGGACGCCCTATATAAAAAAATGCAGGGGAATGAATCAGATTCATATAGTTCATGCATTAACAAACAACTCGTGTAAAACGGATCCCTCCATGAAGTCCGTGCACTAGTGCCATAGAGACTAGCAAAATCTGACCGCGCATTATAAATATGCATTCTTTTAATCTCGACAGCCCAACTTAGCATGACAAATATATTTTAATATGTACATAAATGATTACACAAACTTTATATTCACGCTTGCATATTTCTAGACTTTGTCTATGTTCTATATATGTGTAAATGTGTCTCGACCAGTATTTTTGTCTATTGTTTAATGGCTATTGGTAATACGAATTGGCCTAATGGTGGGTGAGTGGGGTATAGTCAAGTATTACGTAAAGTAAGTAATGAATTTAAAATTATTTATTATTAACTTTTTTATTTAAAATAAAAACTGTCATCTCAACGTTTTAGAGCAAACTGTTTTACGGAAAATGTATTTATATGTGCGAAAATAGGCAATATAATATCGTATTTTACGCGTAACAGATCACAGCATTGGGATAGTGTTGAGCTAATGAATTGTAATTATCTTGTTACATAAGGACTAATCAAGATGCAACGAACGTTCTATTTTTCGTATCATTTGGCATTGTGTACAATGTAAGTGGCAAACATCACGATGCAAGGTAATAAGGGCTGTCATATTGGTCGTCTTCTAGTCAACCCAGTCCCTTGATTGGCAATCATATTACACACATGTAAATCGATGGGTATCAAACTTTCCATATTGAAAATACAGTTGTGGTCGGTACTGATTATAGCAAAAAGAATTAAAAACATTCCTGAAATACGTACTTTAAATTGACTTATATGCTTGTTTACGTTTTACTTCTCTTCGCGTAAGCTTTCACCGATGTACTTTTCTAAGCATTAAGCCGCCAAACTTTATATCTTCTGGATAGTCATTCTTTTTCAGTCTTAATAGCAGTCTTCACATAAAGAAAATTACGTGGCATTAGTTACTTATTCTAAATAAACAGTTTATGTATACATAAATAATATTGTATATTTAATTTAATTGCAAATATAAATATTCTAGTTGTGGTATGCATTTCCGCTAGTGTGTGAGAAGGCACTTAATGCAAAACAAGAGACCACCATTAATACTGGCCGCCATGTATAGCCTATCGTGCTGAAAAATGGCGTTAAACCCCATAACAACAACAACAAAACAAGAGAGTGATTCAAATCAAGACAAATAAAAAAAATAATAAAATTATCAACTGATCAGGCAAGAAATGTGATTATTTGCATATTTTACTAGATGGAACTTCGTAGAGTTCTGGTGGATGTCACGATCGTCACTAATCGTGACTGTTAAACGAAGTATAGCACATCATGCTTAATGACGATGACTATGACATGTATTCGTGTGTATATCCATGTGTTTTCTACATTGAATTCTACGGTGGGTCGAATAGGCCACGTACCGGGAAAGAGTTGACACTTATTTGTACAGTCAGTTGTGCACATGTTAGCCATGATTTAGTTACATTTTTCTATATTTGGGATAACTAGTTATTTGTGTTGTTTTGTGTTGAGATTTGAATATTGGATAAATTATATTTTATCGCTGTGCAGTGTAGTCATTTGCAAAGATATGGGGGCTATGTAATTCATTATCTGCTGTGGATCACCATATCCCAAATTACTTATATGTGTGCGGAGACGTTGGTTGTTTTCTATTTCAACCAACATTAATTGTTGTATCTTCAATATCCACCGAGTATAGTTGATTGATTTTATTGATGTGTTGCGCTGCAGCGAGAAATTCTTAACAGACACATACGAGCAAATGCAGCCGTAAAGAAATTATTTTGTGAGCCCCTCCGATACAGTCTCGACGGCAAATCCGACTGGTATACTGATGATAGTTTCTGTAGTCACGAATCCAGCAACAACAAGACCAACAGTGGTCGTGGCGGTGACTCCATGATACAGTTTTTGACAAATCCGACTTTTTTTGTCGGTTCAGTACTTACTTCTGTGTGTGTTCTCCCTAGTCAAGAAGAGTAAAACGAAGGTGCGTCAACCGGGGGATTCTGGCATAGAAGATACACTAGCGTTGAGCGAGCACTCGAAATTAGATAACCCTGGACCACATTCGGGCCTAACTCGAGCAAAAAGTAAGGGTTACTTATTGTTCAAGTTAGCCCCGAATGGCGAGATCATGTTACTGGAACCATCATTGATTTCTCTACACAAGCAGCACCTAAACCATCCAAGCATAGTTCCGATGGAACCAGTTCAATATTTCCAAAACTCAGTTCGCGCATGAATCATTGGTCCTGTTTGATCAGGAAAAACTCAAGTGTGATTAAATATGATTTTGAGATGGTAAACATAGGATCGGTTGTACGTAATAGAGCCGTAGGCCTATAATCAACCTGTTATGAATTTTCCAAGAATTTGCAGGAAGTGTTAAGCGAAAAAATCATCGTTGTCCACTAGAAGCAAAACTTCTATTGATTTATTTTCCACAATTGACGAAGTACCTACCATGAATGATTTGAATTCAAGTGAGAATAATCATTCAGTATACTAATATGTAATGCTTGAACACCAACTTAATTACTAAAGAATATTTTCACCAGGTCAACACAAAAACACCGATGTGATCTATTTACTTCAACTATATGCACACCTGTTTCAAGTAATCCATGACAACGGTAACATCTTGATGATATTTCGTGGAATCGAGACGCATGTCTTGCAAACATTCATTGGATCTTGACCACTCGCGGGATGAATTTCGTTATATGATTGCTGAGGTTGGTAAGGACATGTACAGTTTCCTCACTATTGATTCGACCGAAAAATCCAGGTCCAATGGAGGACAATATCGTGCGTGTTTAGATGTCAGATTCGGTGATTTCAAACGTGGCAACGGGGAGTGGATTACTATTCTCTTCCAAAAGGTATTAGTCAAAATCAGTAAAGTATAAACAATGGCTGAATTCAAAGATATATCAGATCCCGAATTTGATATGGATGCGCCTGCATTAGTGGATAGAAACACAGGAGATTTTCAGTATTACTCATGCCCGGCTACGGAATTATGGCGTTTATCAACCGCACACGTAATTCCATCGATGGAAAGGAAATCGAATTAAGTTTTGATAACGTTGAAATTGCCTCGACGATTCTTGGACTCGCTACAGACACCGATGATACTGATAAATCAGTTGGTCCAGCTATGATGTTTATCAAAGATATATCTGCTAATACGTATGCTAAACTGTATACAATTAGGTGACCTTAAAAGATGCACGCAATGCTGGTGCCATGTACAACCCTAAAAACGTTTTTAACTATGGATTCGCACGGAATCAATGACAACTTCGTGAAGCCCCATTATGATTCTCCTGTGCATTCCACCCTGGTAACGTATATGGGTCTTGTAGATATGTTCACAAGTTTATTTTGGTGGCCAAACATACAATCATGTTAACCCGTAATAACAACTCTAACGATGCCATTTGGCATGGCGTTGGTAGAGTTGCATTAGAAACGTTAACATTGCCCGTGAGTAGTAAAGGGGGCCACTATAGCCTCAATGGAAATTAGCATTACAAGACCCCCCCTGGGCCACTATAGCCTCAATGGAAATTTAACATGGAGAAAAACCCTGGGCCACTATAGCCTCAAAGGAAATTTAACATGGAGAAAAGTCTTGGGCCACTCTAGCCTCAAGGGGATTGAACATGGGGAAAAAAGCATGGGCAACTCTAGCGACAAGGGAAATTGAACATGGGGAATTGTAACAGGGTCCAGACCTGATGGGTCTATGGAAAGGGAACAGGGGGAGAGGGACATAACACACACACACACACACACACAACGTACGCGCGAAGACATACACACACACACACACACACACATATAAAATAATAATTCGGGGTTAGGCAATTGAAAGTCAATCTCTTTTCGAGAAATAGGAGTGGCCCTGAAAAGGGCCTTTGGATTTATGTTAATATGCCCTTAACATAAAGGGCATCTGTGGCATCTTCTTGTCCTCAAGCTGCGTCTTACAGCAGGGCCATACATCAGAGTCCTCTTGAGGCAACCTTGTCTCTCTATGTAGACTCTTCGTATCCACAGACTGCTGGTGGTCCTGTGGACAACGGTCCACTTGGATCGGACATACATGAGCATGTCCGTCCTGAGCATCATTGAAGACACGAGGGTGGAAGATTCAACGTCAGTCCACATCTTGCGGCTACGAGAATAGGTGAGTGAGTGATTGGACTGAACTGCGCTTATTTATAGGGAGAGGAAGGATTGAAACGGATTGAGTTCGTTGACCAATCCAAACACGCGTGACGAAATTCAATCAGTCCGCATCCAATCGGAAGAGAGCAGTCTGTGACGTCACGTGGCCTATATACATTCGCTAGCGCCTGTGCGCTGTCAATCTATGCGACAGTGATTCAACATGACGGAAACTCAGAAAACGATCCATGGGGATGCACCGACGGTGGATACTACCCAAGGGAACCCAAGGTTACTTTCAGAAGCCGTAAACTCGGATTTTGTGGATTTTCTGACCTCGCAAGAATTTGTTCCAGAACCTTCGTTACCATCTTTACCGCAGGTGGAGAATTTTCGACAGAGACAGAAAGAAGAATTGGAGAAATTTATACAGAGACAAAAGGAAGCAGAACAAGCTTTTCTGCTACAGCAACAGCAGCAAGAAGAAGAGGTAAGAAGAAAAAAACAGCAAGAAGAAGAAGAAGCAGCAAAGAAACAAGAGGGTGAAAGTCAAACGGTCACGGTACTGTTGGACATTTTAGCGGAGTTAAGAAGTCTGAAACAAATGTATCAGACTTCTTTATCACGACCGAAGAGAATACGACCTTCCCGAGCTAAACACGCCAACCCTGAGACTAAGCCTACCTTACCACCCTTAGTGATTTCAACCCAATCATCATCATCAAAAGTAGGCCTCGGACGTGGCAAAGGCTTAAGACAGTTAAAGCTGATTGCTTAAACTCACCCCTACACCAAGAAAATAACGGCCCTTTTCAGGGCCACCCACTTCTCTCGAAAAGAGATACCATTTCAATTGCCAATAATTCAAAATAACAACCCATTTTACCCCTATAGTACGTGTCTGTGTATGAGTGCGTGAGTGTAGGTTCTTATTTTAAAATCATAACCCAAAGTCACTTACCTTTTATCATTAATGTATTCTGTTATCCATAGTTACAATTCAATTCACAACATAAACACTCTTAAAAAAGTTCATTCACTTCTTTTGTGTCATTATTTACTCTCTCTGTTTTTTAGATTTCTTCACAGGCTTTTCCTCTTCTTCCTCCTCACTTTCTTCCCTTCTTCTTTTCTTCTCCTGTTTCTTTTTCTTCACCTGTCTGCTTTCTTCCTCTTCTTTTTCCTCTTCTTTCTCTGAAGAATCCCTCTCTTCTTCTGACTCCTCTTGTTTCTTTTTGGGGCAATCTGGAGACCAATGTCCTTTTTCTTTACAATAATAACAGGTATCTTGACTTTTGTCTCTTTTAACCCCTGTTTTTCTTTTTTGACGGTCTGGACACTCTGAAGACCAATGCCCTTTCTTTTGACAGATATAGCAAGTATCTTCACTTTTATCTCGAAAGGAAGGAGAGTAGTCCGAAGGCTGGTCTGAAGAGAATTTTCTAATGACCCCTCGCAAAGCTCTGATGAAACGTTCCATCTGGCTAGTCTCTTCCATCGTTGTGATCAGGTAGAGAGTGAAATGAATAGTGAAAGGACAAGACGCGTACACTTTTATATACGCTGGTCTGCCAGGACTATAAAGTAGCTCATGGTGTTTAAACTTGAGTCATTTGACTTTTTGCTTTCAAGATGAAACGATCTAATTCATTTGAGAAGAAAGATGAAGAAGAAAGTAAGAGGCAGAAACGTGATCTATCGCCTCGTACCAGAGCTGAAGTCTTGGCACAAATTCATGCCAGTGATTTTGAAGACGACATGAGTGAACCAGAATCCAAGCCCTCTCAACCAAGTTCACCGCCCTTAGTTAACCCTGACAAATACTATTCTATTCGAGAGACAGAAAAGCGCTCCTCTAGAAAATTTAGAACCACGGCTTACACCTACACGGTGAAGTTTAAAGATTTCAAGTCCGAAGTACCCTTAGAGAAAGCAGAAGGGTTCATCACCGAGATGTGGGATTCTTTACTCACCGCACTCAAGCGACAATGTCAACCCAAAGAAGACGATCGCTTGACACTATCCATACAACACGATGGTTTGAAGTCCCCTGTTTGGATCGAGTTTAGCAGACCCACAGAACTGACCCCTTCCAAAGTCATGGACAAGATACAACAGGTGCAACAATCCAATGACCAGTTTGACATCACCGATGGAAAAGCCACACTGAAAATGGCTCACGTCTCTCTTCCTCAAGGGACTGGACGCAAAAAGATGTTATTGGTGAACGATCTTCGCAGCATTAAGCGTAGCCTCGTCCAAATTTACAACCCTCATGACCAGATGTGTTTAGCCCGGGCTATCGTGGTGGGGCGAACCTATGCCAACAAGAACGACACGGCAGAATGGAAAAGACCCTGGAAAACTATTCGACAATCGGACCGAGCCAAAGAACGAAACGAAGCAGAACTCCTGTTACAACAAGCGGGCCTGTCCAAAGACACACCCTGTGGCATTCCTGAAATGCAAACATTGCAAGATGTCCTAGCTCCACGCTACACCTTGAAAGTGCACCCTCAAGAAGTGCGCGGACCTCTGTTGTTTCGAGGCCAAGATTTTAAGGATGGAAAATACATTCACCTTTATCATCACGATGACCATTTCGATACCATTACCAATATCACTGGATTCCTGGGATACAGATATTACTGTGAGAAATGTGACCGTGGTTATAATAATCGAGAGCAACACAAACATTGCGAATGGAAATGCTCAGGATGTTTGGCCTCTCCACCCTGTCTGAGCGAAGGACCAGTGCCTTGTTCAACTTGTCTGCGCACGTTTGTCAGCCCTACCTGTTACCAACAACATTTGAAGACGCAAGGTTCACAGCAGAAATGTGCTTGTCAACTGCTGAGATTGTGCCCTACGTGTGGACAAGGCATACGTACCAATAATGCCAAGGCACACGTATGTTCAGGAAAGAAAAAATGTCACATTTGTCACCACATCGTGGACTTGGAACATCAAGGCTACGTGCAAAAATACCAACCAGAGAAAGAGGATGGTCACAAAAATGAAAAAGGCAATTTCATCTTTTTCGATTTCGAATGCATGCAAGAGACCGGCATTCACATTCCTAATTTCTGTGTGGCTCATCGAGCGTGCGACAAGTGCATTCAAGAACCTATTTTCAGTCATTGCCCTCACTGCAGCAAGATTCCTGGAGGGCGTGAAAAAATCTTTCGGGGACCGAACACGTTAGCCGATTTTGCCCAATGGGTCTTAGACCCCATCGACAAGACGTGGAGCCAAGAGGACATCGAACGTTACGGAGATTGTCATCGTCATGCCACGGTGATGGCTCACAATTTCTCCGGATACGATGGACAGTTTCTTTTGAGGTATTATACGGAACAAGGCACCGAACGACCTAAAGTGACTTTGAACGGAGCCAAAATCATTTCCATGCAAGTGGGACAAGTACAGTTTAAAGATTCGATGAGTTACTTGGCCATGCCTTTGAGTCGAATGCCTAAAACGTTTGGAATGACAGAAATGGCTAAAGTGTATTTTCCACACTTTTTCAATACGGAAGCCAATCAACACGCCGTTCTACCCCATTTGCCTGAGGCTAAAGATTACGACCCCGACAACATGGGTACCGAACAACGAGAAGCTTTCTACGCTTGGTACCAGGCTCACGCCTCGGACCCTTTCGACTTTCAGGAAGAAATGCTAAAGTATTGTCGTTCCGACGTGGACATTTTACTGCGTTGCTGTGGAAAATTTCCAGAACTGTTCATGGAACACGGAGGGGTCGATCCTTTGAAAGAAGCTTGCACCATTGCCAAAGCGTGTTCCTTAGTGTACAGACAAAGATTCATGCTTGAAAACACCGTGGCGGTCATCAGTCCTCAAACGACCAACTATGTCAAACGTCAATACACGGTCAAAGCCCTACGTTGGTTACATTACTTGTGCGACAAGGAAGACAAATGGATTCAGCATGCCCGCAACGGAGGGGGCGAAAAGACCATTGGAACGCATTCGGTAGATGGCTGGGACTTAGAAAACCCCAAGATCGTGTACGAGTTTAACGGCTGCTTATTTCACGGATGTCGCGTCTGTTACCCTGACCGTAAAACTAAAAATCAGTTTCTACAACGAACCATGGAAGACTTGTACCAGGCCACTTGTCAGCGACGCCTAAAGTTAGAACAGGAAGGATACCAAGTGGTGGAAATGTGGGAACACGAGTACGATCACGGTTTGAAAACCGATCCCGAGTTTAAATGTCTCGTGGAAAGTTACAAGCTGGTGGACCCCCTGAACCCGAGTGATAGTTTGTACGGAGGAAGGACCAATGTCACCTGTTTGATGTACCAAGCCGACGAAGAGAAAGGAGAAGAAATGAAATGCTTGGACGTGTGTTCGCTGTATCCCTACGTGTGCAAATATTGTCGCTTTCCTGCAGGGCACCCACAATTGTTCACGGAACACATCGACCTGAAAAACATTCGACAATACGAAGGCTTGATCAAGTGTAAAGTTTTGCCTCCCACGGACTTGTACCATCCCGTCTTACCTCACCATTGTCAAGGCAAACTGATGTTTCCTTTGTGGCGAACTTGTGCCGAAACGTGCAACCAAGACCAGCCTTGTCAGCACATCCAGGAAGAACGGGCCTTGAGGGGAACCTGGGTCATTGTAGAATTGTTCAAAGCTCTGGACATGGGATACCAACTGTTAGAAGTGTACGAAATTTGTCACTTTCCCAAGACACTACAATACCACAAGGGTGACCCACGCAGAAAGGGATTTTCGCAGACTACGTGGATGCTTTTTTGAAACTGAAACAAGAAGCCAGTGGCTATCCTTCCTGGTGTCACACTCCCGAAGACCAAAAGACATTCAAAGAGAAATACTATGCACAAGAAGGCATCTCTTTAGACCACATCGAGAAAAACGAAGGCAGGCGATCGTTTGCCAAAGTGATGTTAAATTGTTTGTGGGGCAAAATGGCACAACGTCCGTGTTTACCCAAGACGGAGTATTTGACTGAACCTTCCCGCTACTTTCAGATGATTCACGACAAAACCAAATACATGAAACACGTGGACGTCGTTCGCGAGGATTTGATCTTGGTCAATTACGAAGAAGATCTGGACTTTGTGCAAGACGACCCTTTTGGAAATGTCATCATTGCGGCTTACGTGACAGCTCATGCTCGCTTAAAACTGTACGAAGCTTTAGAACTGTTAGGGGAACGCGTTCTGTACTTTGACACTGACAGTTGCATTTACATCCATCACCCGAGTCAACAGCACCCTGACATCGAAGGAGACCGTTTAGGAGCCTGGACAGACGAGCATCCCGACGACAAGATTCTAAGTTTCGCCAGTGGTGGTCCTAAAAATTACGGTTACGAATATCGGGACAAACAAGGAGAAGTGCACACGCAGTGCAAAGTGAAAGAATTGACTCTGAATTATCGTACTAGTCGAGTGGTCAACTTTGGGGTATTGAAAGAAGCCTTGCAGTCTGGAGAGGACGAACACTTTAAAGTGACCACCTATCAACCCAACAAGATTGTACGTTTACCCACTCACCACATCGTCAGTCGACCCTTGCAAAAAGTCTATCAAATCGTGTACCAGAAGCGAGTGCGACTTCCCAATCATTTCACCTTACCGTATGGACACGTCGGTATTGGTCTGTATATAAAACGGAACCCTAGGCAAGATCGATAGTTCATTGTGACTACCAGGACCAAGTGAACAAGATGAATACTTTCAGAGAAACACAAAACAAGTTTAGAAAGGCACAATTCAAGTGTGGGGTTTCTGAAGTGGAATGCGCTTGTGAGCCTTGCAACTTTTCAACCTGTGTTAGTGACAGTACCAGAAGAACCCGTCACCCAGGACAGGACTGTCGTGGACATTCTTGAAAGGTCATTCAGGGAGGACACTTGTGTGACCGTACCTCATGTAGAGACTGTAAGAACATTACACACTGTCCCTAGGACATCTTGCTTACCCAGAACATGTTGCACAGAGACTTGTTTATATTCCACTTTGATCGTTTTGATGTGTTTTTTATTCCTGTACATCACTATTTGGCTTTTATGTATTTTTGTCTTTCGTGTTGTTCATATTTGAAACATTCAATAAACGTGTCCTGAAAAAAGTATATAAACTCTCCTCTTGTTTTTTTCGTGTCACAAGTGACATTCCTAACACTATGGCTACTTCTACTGTCTCTGCTCCCTCTTCCTCTACTGTCAAAGTCATCGACGAACACTTAGATCGTACCAGTTGGGAGGCTTTGTATCTTCGTCATCCCTTTAACATGCTCATTGCTGGACCTAGCGGTTCAGGCAAAACCGAATTTGTCAAACGTTTGATCGAACATAAACATCATTTGATCGATCGACCACCTCAACGAATCGTGTGGTGTTACAAAGAGTGGCAATCGGCGTACAGCCTCTTGCGAGAAAGTCAAGGCGATTCCATCGTGTTTGTGGAAGACATTCCTAAAGAAGACGATGGCATCGTCTCTGACTCCCGTCAAACCCATTTGGTCATTTTTGACGACATGTTAGGAGAAGACGAAGAAGAAATTAAACTGTGGTTCACGCGCAAAGGGCATCACCGTAATGGCAGTGTCGTTTACATCACCCAAAATTTGTTTCAACAAAGTAAAGCCCATCGCACCATCAGTCTCAATGCGCATTACGTGGTCTTGTTTAAAAGCCCTCGAGATAAATCGCAAGTGCAAATCTTAGCCAAACAGTTAGGAACGCCTTGGCTGACTCGGGCGTACGACGATGCCACTCACACTCCACACGCCTATTTACTCGTCGATTTGAAACCTACGACCCCCGAGGATTTGCGATTTCGTACCCACTTGTTTCACCACTGGTGCCAAGATGGAGGGCCTGTCCTGTACACGTCTCCGTCCTCGACTTAATTTCACTCCACAAAAAATCTATAAAAACCTCAGACCCTTTTCGTCTGTCTCACACACAGTGTGAACATGACGTCCCTTCAGTCGCATCTTCCCGTCAAATTGATTCGTGCCTTGTACGGCATCAGTCGAGAAAAAATCCACAAATACGAGCTCGTGTCTTAGAAGCTAGTCTCAAAGAAGTCTTACGATGGTTCACGGTGACGGCACGTCAATTACTCCAAGGGATCATTCAGATTCCTCATCAAACCAAACGCTTTTTCGATCGAAACAAATTCGCTTTAACCCAACTGGCCGATCCCCGCATTGACACTCAAACACTTCTCCGTTGTTGTCACCAAGAACCGAACAGTACTTGGAGACGTTGATCACACAAAGAACTTCTCCGTTGATGACCCCAAGATCTTCCCCAGTGGCAGGACCCTCCAGTTTCGCAACAGTGGCTGCGGCTCACAAAGTACCTGCTCCCAAAGTCAATGTCCAAGAAAGATCGGGCATGTTACAAAGTTTACTGGATTTGTCCAAGCAAGAACTGGTTCAATTTAGTCCGTTGCGTACCCCTACACGACGTGTCATGCCTGTCCTCAAGTTGATACGACGTCAAGACAATCAGTGGCGACGCGTTCCAGTATAAAAAAGGTCTGTGACTAAGTAGGGGTATCAGTGTTTTTGGTGCTGAAGACTCAAAGATGTCACCCTCCAGAAAGCATCCCTCTTCTAAACCCCAAGGACAGAATAGGAAAGGACTGCCTCCTCGTTTAGTCAAACATGGGGACATGTTATCTGTCCTGTCCAAAGCTTCTCTACCCCTACGAAAAAAACTCATTCAAACAGCCTCCAAAGAGGTCATCGATACCGTGTGCGAATGTTGTTTGAACGTTTTGAAAGGCACGATCCCTTTGTCCAAACACCAGAAACAATGCTTAAGCAAACATCGTCACGTTCTTCGCCAAATGGTTCAAAAGAAAATTCCCATTCGTCAAAAGAAGAAGATGTTGGTCCAACGTGGAGGCATTTTACCTCTCTTGTTAGGTCCCTTACTGAAAGGAGTCTTGGGAACCATGTTGGGAGGACTGGTGGGAGCAAGACAAAAAGGCCCTCGGAAGTCCCAAGATCTCAGAATTGACCCCTGACAACCCCATGGAAGGACGAAAACTAGCTTTAGTGCCTTACAAACGATGGATGGAATACCATCGTTGGCAAGAACAACGCACTCCGCATTTACCTCCCAATCCCCATTTGAGCGAGATGTCCCAGTTGCAACACGAATTGCAGTCCTTGATGGATCGCCAAGATTTGTCCGAAACAGAAAAATCGCAAAAGTACGGTCAACTCTTGCAACGACTGCAACTCTTTCACCAGAAAGCTTTAGACGAAACAGCTCTACCCACTCTGAAAGATTTTAAGACCTTGATGAAAAGTCCAGCACCATCACCAGTACCAGTACCAGTACCACCACTAACAGTGACCAAGACAGAAAAAGGAGAAGAAGAAGAAGAAGGGTTTCAAACTCCACCAGAAAAAGTACGCAAGTTAACAACACCACCTACCTCCAGAATTGGATGGATTAAAAAGATGATGGCCACCCCTTCTTCATCACAAGAGAAAAAGAAAGTGAAGACAGAAGTGAAGACAGAAGTGAAACAAGAACCGATATCCCCCGCTCAGACATCCTCCTCTTCAACACCTATTGCCGGTCGCACACGCAAAGCATTGCAATCCAAGAAAGTACCCCAAGAGAAAAAGAGTAGCATCCTCCAAGAGTGGGTGTCTTATTAACATACAAACACAAAAAAATGGAAAAAGTCTTAGCCAGCATTTACTACGATCCCTCTCATTCTGCAGGTTACGCAGGAGTTCAAAAATTGAAACGTGCTGCCAAAACTCGATTGAAAAGTCTCCGTTTACCTCAAGTGCAACGATGGTTACAAGAACACGCTACCTACACTTTACACAAACCCATTCGACGCAAGTTTACCAGAAGTCGCACCCGAGGGGAAGGCATCGATCATCAATGGCAAGCCGATTTAGCCGATGTCTCTCATTTGGCCAGCTACAATCGTGGCTACAAATATTTGTTTTGTGTCATCGACGTCTTTTCGAAATTTGCCTGGGTCGTGCCCTTGACTTCCAAATCGAGCAGCGAGTTAGTGCGAGCCATGCAACGAGTGTTGAAACAAAGTGGTCGTCACCCTCTTCGATGGCAAACGGACAAAGGTACCGAATTTCTGAACCAAGCTTTCCAAAAAGAATTAAAGAAACGTGACATTCATTTTTTACCACCGAGAATCCCGAAACCAAAGCCAGCTTCGTGGAACGTTTTGAACGCACTTTGAAAGAACGCATGTGGAAATATTTTACGCATCACCACACTCTGAAGTACATCGACATCTTACCGCACCTGGTGCAAGCGTACAACCAATCTTACCATCGAAGCATCGGACGTGCCCCGCAAGAAGTGACTCCCGACAACGAAGTGTTGGTGTTTGAGCGCCTGTTTGGTACGTCCCCGACGAGGGCTGTCCCCAAGAAAAGTGGAGAGTTGACCGTAGGAGATTGGGTGCGCATTGGCAAAACCAAACGCACTTTCGACAAAGGTTACTTACCTAACTGGACGACCGAATTGTTTCGCGTCACTGGACGAGTGCATGGCCGTCATCCTGCCGTCTATAAATTGGAAGACATGAACGGAGAAGTGCTCAAAGGAACGTTTTATTTGCCCGAGTTACAACGTGTCACCAAAAAAGAAGACGACGTGTACGACATCGAAAGCATTCTCGAACGCAGAACCCGTAAAGTAGGCAAACGACGTGTCAAAGAAGTCAAAGTACGTTGGAAAGGATATCCACCCAGTTTCGATTCTTGGATCGACGCTTCGCAACTCATCGACTATAAAAAGAAGTGACCATCATGCCCTTTCACACAGACGTAGCTACGTCGACCACTCCTTCACCCAGTTCTTCTGTGCAAGATTTACAAATACAACCCTTGTGTGTGTGGTGCGGAGAACGAGTGCCTAAAACGCAAATCGTCTTTTTCTGCCAAATCTTCGTGGTGTATTGTGTCATCGGGGCAGCCATTGCCAATTTGAGTTTGCAACAAGGAGACAAACAATTGTGGACCATTTTATTGAGCAGTTGCATCGGTTACCTGTTTCCTAATCCCTCCCTGAAATTCACCTCGAACGGGAACCACGGAAACCTTGCGTCCAGTGCCAGTGCCAGCCACTGCTCCAACAACAACCCCATTTTGAAGTGGAGACACGCCTCTGACGTCCAGCAACCCCTCGGACAGCCACAGAACTCTGGAATTATGAGTCACCAAAACCAATTTTACTTAACCTTACCCAGTGACAGTTCCATGGAGGTGTTTCCCAAGAACACGTTGTGCTGTTACACGGCCAAATTACCTCAGACCATCCCCTTAGATCACGAAGCCCATTGGGAAGTGGCTTTAGTAGAAATCATTCACCCGACCCAAGTCCTCAATGTCCTTTCCAATCAAATTTTTTTTGATGTAGAAGTTCATGACGAACAATTGCAACAGTACTTGGATACCTATGGGAAATATGACAAGAAAACCCCTGGCACAAAAAATCAAAAGTACACCACCTATCACTTGTTCATTCCTCCAGGCTATTATTTTAGTGGTCAACATTTGGTGAGTACCATAACCTCCAGATTTAATGTCGTGTTTCTGAAAGCTTTGGAGAGTGTCAAAAAAAGTGTCACCATGGAATACCACAAAGCAGCTCGTCGCTTCTTGATGAAATTTGACGGGAGTAAAATCCTGTCCATTTTATTTTGTCCTGAATTGTTTGACATGTTGGGCGGAGACATGGACATGAGAATGGCCATGCTCAAGAAAAACGAATTACCAATCGTTTACGACAACGTGTCTTTTAGCAAGTTATTTCGTTCCCCGGTAGAACTGAACCAAGGACTGAATTTGATGTTTGTGTACTCCGATGTGGTGGAGTACAACGTGGTGGGACACACCTCCGCACCGTTACTACGTGTCATTCCTTTCAAAGTGGATTCTGCCACGGCCACTGACGAAGAAGGTGGAAACACTTACCACGTCCACCGCGAATTTGTACATCCTCAATATTTGCCTGTCAGCAAGTCGTATTTGGACACGGTCAACATTACTATAAAAGGAGATTTGGGACAAAATATTCCATTCACCAAAGGAAAAGTCACGGTGAAACTCCATTTTCGAAAACGGTTCTCTCACGACTCGTAAGTCAGGTATCCAGTGTACCGAGGGGTTGCTCGACAGCGAGGACATGGTTTAGGAGATATGTTGAAATCAGCCTTTCGTTCGGTGGCCCCGGTGTTGAAACCGATGGTGACACGCGGATTGCACGCCTTGAAAGATGCGGCACTGAAACAAGGCAAAGAATTTCTCCAAATTGTCATCATCGACAAACAAAACCCTAAAGAAGCTTTCTTGAGGGCAGGCAAAAATGTCTTGCTGCAAACGGGCAAAGACCTTTTGGACCGATGAGACACACCTATAAATGCCCTGCACGCTACCGAGTCAGGCATTCAGCAAGGACAAGGCAGAAAGAGACGAAGAAGAAAACACCCTTTCACAAGACTTCAAGCTAGAAAGGCAAAGAAAAGAAGAACCGTTCGAGACTTAGACGTTTTCGATTATTGAGAAACAGACAAAAAAATGATGCACCGAGAGTTATGCGCTTGTTCCAAGTCGGAACTGGATCTCTTTGCCATGCCCCCTACCATGATGACGATGCAAGAATCCCAATGGGTGGAATTTCATCCCGTCTCCTCTTTGACGGATTCCGCTCCCATCGAGTTTGAAATCAAAGGACAACCCGAAGATTACATCGATCTGAATAGCAGTTACCTGTATTTGAAAGTGAAAGTGATCAAAACGGACAACACCAATCCAGGAGGCGATGCTAGAGTAGCTCCTGTCAACAATTTCATGCATTCCTTGTTCAGCGAAGTGGACTTGTACTTGAATAACAAACTGGTCAGCAGCAGCATGGATACTTACCCATATCGTGCCTACTTGGAAAATCTCTTGACGTACGGAAAAGAAGCCAAGAATACTCATCTGGATGCTTGCGTGGTATGGAAACCTGACACGGCAGGTGTAGGCACGTTTAGCGACACAGTCCTGACAGAAGATGACAATCCTCACAATGTGGGGTTTAACGACCGTCGTAAGAAAATTCTGCAAGGGCGAAGTTTAGAACTGATGGATCGTTTGCGTTTGGACATGTGGTTACAAGAAAAGTATTTGCTGAACGGGGTGGATATCCGTCTGAGACTGAATCGTAGCAGTGCCGCTTTCCATTTGATGGCCCATGCCAACGAATACAGAACTATCATTCAAGAAGCCTGACTTTACGTGCGTCGTGTGGAAGTGTTACCTAAAGTGGGAAACGACGTCAGTAAGACGTTGAGCAGAACGACCGCCAAGTATCCGATACGACGCGTAGAAGTGAAAACGTTCACCATTCCCGCTGGACAGCGATCTATGATCGAAGATCATCTGTTCCAAGGACAGTTACCCACGCGTTTGATTGTTGGTATCGTCAGGAATTCAGCCTTCAACGGAACCCACGATCAAAATCCTTTTGAGTTTCAACATTACAATGTGTCCAAGATCGAAGTCAGTCGCGACGGCAAGACCTTGTGTACCCGACCCTTTGAGCCCAACTTTGGTGTCGCAAAGAATTATTTGAGATCGTATTTGTCCCTGTACGAAGCCACGGGACAGTTAGGAACCAACACCAGTCACGGTATTTCGTACGACGATTATGCAGGAGGCTATGCTTTGTGGGGTTTTGATTTCACTCCAGACCAAGGCAGCGACGAGGGACATTTCCACCCTATAAAATCAGGCCAGATTCGTGTGGAACTTCAGTTTGCAAATCCACCTCCAGATCACACAGTGAACGTCCTCCTGTATGCAGAATTCGACAATACCATAGAAATCAACAGTTTGAGAGAAGTCATTCTAGACTATTAGAAGCCATGGAAGACTGTTATCCCTCTTTGCCTAGTGGAGAAACTTTAGACATGAAATGTGAGGAGACCGTGGAAGGAGAATCCCAAGACAAAGACGAAAAGGACATCATGATCAAGTCGAGATGTCCAGAACAAGAACAGCAATTGGTCTCCTACTGTGCTATATACCTGGCAGACACAGTTACGATATAGATGAAGCATGATTACTATGAATGTCAAAACATCAGTCAAGAAGAAAAATTCAAAGAATATCTGGACGAAGCTTGGAGTCTGTTTAAAAAAGACGTGTTACGTTGGTGGTATAAAGACTTGCGTGAACATTTCTGTCCTCCATTAACGACTCAAGAAATCCATTACATCAAAGCCCTCTTTGACAAATTCAAAGAGAAAGTCGAGATCGAAATTGATCACTTATTATCAGCAAAAGAACATTTAGTGACTTATTTTGATCATGGTTTTTCTAGCAACGATGAGAAAGTAAATCGTTGATTTTGTGACTAGCATGCTTATTTTGTTGTCTTCAGCTAGGAAACGTAGTGTCCATCCATGACTCAATGACTTGCATCAGTGGAAATCACAATTTCATTCACAACGTTGCCAACCCTGTTTAAAGTAGAGTGTAAATTGAAAAAAACTTTTGTCATTTGAAAAAAAAAAATGTTTGATGTTATATTGATGGATTATTGTTAAAAAATGTTAGAGTTGTTGGTTAGTGTTAAGTGATTTTGAATAAAAAATGTTGTGTTTTGAAAAAAAATGCCTTTGTCTTTTGTTTGACTATAAGAATGTTGATTCATGCACTTTGACTTCTCTCTATCTTTCTCATGACACTCATTAAACGTTGCGGATCGAAAACCGTGGAGGGATGTTTTCCTTCACGTCCGCGCTTTGACTTTAAGAACCGGGGTAGCCTCCAGTCTAACCATCCATTGTTGACTCATCCTCCTACGAAGATGTGCTCCAAACTAGCTAAGCTAAACGAAGCCTACGTGAATTTGCATAGGGTCAGACACAGTCTGATACCGAAGCCAGAAGAAATAGAGAACGTGAGAATGCTAAAAGTCACTGAAGACCTGATCGAAGAGCTCTTCAGAGAAGAAGTGAACAGGGAGAAAGAAGAATGGACAGAGAAGTACAGACTTCAGAGACAGCAGCAACAGCAGCAGCAGCAGCAACCTGAACCTGACAAAGGCTTTGTCGATTGTCGTATCGACACCAAAGAGTTATTCTTCTCTTTCCGAAGAAGCAGACCTATCGCCAGAAAGTCCATCCTGAGAGGACGTAGCATTCTTAGAAACTTAAAGATTGCCATAGCAAACAAAAAAAACAGCCCTTTTCAGGGCTACCCAATACTCTAGAAAAGAAATAACAATCCAATTGCCAATATGTGTAGGTAGAGTAGTGTGTATTTAAACACTGACTCTTTTATAGTGTGAGTGTTTGTGTTTGTGTATATGATTGTGTGCTTGTAAGTGCTCAAGTACGTTGCTGTGGATAGTATATTAAGATCAAGTTTTTTTTTTTTTTTTTTTGTTTGTTTGTTTTTTTTTTTGCTGCTTGACGTGGGGGGAGAGTAGATTTAGGGTTAGATTGCTTTGAGTATGTGGATAGTATATTGAAGTGATTAATGAACATTTTTAGAATAGTGGTGGGTAGTATAAAAAAGTGAGTAAGTGTTTCTTTTAGGTCCGCGCGTTGTTGGGTTATGATCTAGGTAATATCAATTTTGTGTCTTAGGGGATGTTTTCCTTCACGTCCGCGCTTTTAGTATAACTTAAAAACTAATCGTCAGTTGGGCTACCCATCGTCGACCTGTTAACAGTAAGACAATGAATACAAGGATTGTGAAACTGCTAGAACTCCAGATGCACCTGGAATATGCCAGGCGCATAGTAAATGAACTGTCCGCGGAGGCTATCGTAGAAGAAGCAAGAATAAAGAAGGAAGAGGAGGAGAGAAGAGAGAGGGAAGAGGAGGAAAAGAAAATAGGAGAGAGGATGACTTACAAGATACCAGAGACAGAGGATTGGGGTGCTGAAGCGAATCATCCCGCCTCTGCACTCTCAAGACAAAAAGTAAAAAGAGACTGGAGTCGAAGATGTGTGTGTGGTGCCAGACCAGGAAGGTGCCAGCATTAGATAGGTGCATCTGAAGTTCTAAAACAAACAGCCCTTTTCAGGGCTACACAATACTCTAGAAAAGAAATAACCATCGATTTGCCAATGTGTGTAGGTAGAGTAGTGTGTATATAAACACTGACTCTTTGTGTGTGTGTGTGTGTGTGTGTGTGTGTGTGTGTGTGTGTAAACGCTCAAGTACGTTTGTGGGGATAGTAAATTTGGGTTTAATTTTATTGCTTTGCGTGCGTGTGTGTGTGTGTGTGTGTGTGTGTGTGTGTGTGTGTGTGTGGATAGTAGATTTGGGGTTAGTTTATTGCTGATTTAACTTATGTGGATAGTATATTATATGAAATGAGAAAAGTAGGGGGATGTTTTCCTTCACGGCCGCGCGTTTTAAGTGATGATCTAGGTAATATCAATTTTAAGTCTTAGGGGGATGTTTTCCATCACGTTCGCGCTTTCAGTATAAGAACCCACAGAGTTTGATGTTCGAACCATTCTACGGAATAATAAAAACGAAGATGGTGGTTGCAAGTCAGTTGTTTAACAACTTGGTACATATATACTATTGGATAATGGATGGTATCTATGTAGTGGAGAGACTAGAAAAAGAATGGAAGATAGCAGAGTACCTGTACTACGCTAAATGCCTAAACGTAGCAAAAGAAGTGATAGCAGGAATGATAGAAGAGGAGGAAAAGAGATTGAGAGGTATGATAAATCCCACCTATGTCAGAGTGGGAAGCCTAAAGGAAGCACTTGACAATGCAAGCAAAGTCAGGTGCTTTCTTGAAAATATGTCACATGGGACAGAGTGCTCTTTTGTGGACAGAGGTCTGGACAGACTGAAGAAAGGAGAGGAGTTGATGAGAAAAGTGATGGAGGTAGAGGTCAAGAAGATTAAAGAGAGATGGAATCAAGAAAGAAAAGATCAGGAAAACAAAAAGAAAGAGGCAGAGTTTGAGCGGCTAAACAACAATTGGATCAAAGTCCAGGAAAAGTTCAGAGCCATGGGTCATCCTGACTGGATAACAGAGGAGAAGAAGAAGAAGAAGAAGAAGAAGAAGAAGAAGAAGAAGAAGAAGAAGAAGAAGAAGAAGAAAGGAATAATGGAAAAAGTGAGATCTTGGTGGAAGAAGTGGAGGAAATAGAAGAAGAAGAAGAAACACAAAGGCCCTTTTCAGGGCCACTCCTATTTCTCGAAAAGAGAATGACTTTCCATTGCCTACCCCCGAATTATTATTTTATGTGTGTGTGTGTGTGTGTGTGTGTGTGTGTGTGTGTGTATGTGTGTGTGTGTGTGTGTTATGTCCCTCTCCCCCTGTTCCCTTTCCATAGACCCATCAGGTCTGGACCCTGTTACAATTCCCCATGTTCAATTTCCCTTGTCGCTAGAGTTGCCCATGCTTTTTTCCCCATGTTCAATCCCCTTGAGGCTAGAGTGGCCCAAGACTTTTCTCCATGTTAAATTTCCCTTGAGGCTATAGTGGCCCAGGGTTTTTCTCCATGTTAAATTTCCATTGAGGCTATAGTGGCCCAGGGGGGTCTTGTAATGCTAATTTCCATTGAGGCTATAGTGGCCCCCTTTACTACTCTCGTGTCATCCCCTTCAATGATTACAGAATACCATTAGTTGTCGTCTATGCAGTCGGAAACTTCATCAACGCTGTGGTTTCTCGCACATAAGACATGCGCATCCAAAAAGTAATATTACGATACAATTTACATGGCAAATAAGTACTCAACATAGCCTTAATCCTCCAAAGCATGCATTCGTGGCGTTTCAACACGTACATCGATACAATGGCCAAACCGCTAGTAGGATGATATTTGACAACTGAGACGTGACAGTGGTTTCTTTACGGTTAATCTGTCATCAGCAATCCTTGGAAGAAATATTGCTTGACTGTACGTAAAATCAGATTGCCCATGCATAACACAATATGTGATCGCATATGGTACCAATACTTTATGGTCTTAAGATCTGTAATAGAAAAGAGTGAGAACCAGCAAGTTTTGTTAAATTGTACAATTAATTTCGTTTCCCTAGACTTCAAAGTGAAAAATGTAGCAACGAACATACTTTATTATGAATTAAATCCCAAATAATACTATAATTTCGAACACATGTCCTGATGATTAAAGTTTTGAACAGATATTTGTGGTATTCTGAAATAGATCGAACGATTGAAGTGTTAATGTGAGTGTGGTGGCCTATGTCGTGGTGATGTGTTAACAGTCTTGTTTTTACTTGCAATAATATAGCCAATTAATATATCCTGTTTTGAATTTAACTATGAATCCAGGTCTCTGTTTCAAAGAATGTTATTATCAGCACATTGTATTTCCAGAGTAGAATCACTTGAATTAAATAATTTGAATAAATAAATTCCAGCCCAAAGGAAAAAATTATTACTTGTAATAAAGAATATGGAAAACACAATATCATTGACTGAGACCAAGATGAATGTTTACTTGTAGTAATAATGATTCTGTTATTCAACCCATATTCATAGAGACAATATATGCCGTTTACATAATTAAAAAGAATCCATGATTCATGCCAGATAGGTCAAGTCCAAGATACATTTATCCATATGATATCAAGAAAATAAAAATAAAAACAACCTAACAAACAATGCAAATTAAATATACATAATGGATCGACATCAAAACGTTGAATCTGGTTTGCAAATTTCCCAACTCGACTTCATTCCATTGCACCCGATTTATTAATTTTCATTGCAACACCTGGAGTTGTTTAGCAATCCATTGTCGACATGTACTTTTATGCAGGTGTAGGTAATGCTGTTGGTGGTTATCGATGTTATGCTATAACTTTTTCTGACAAGACTTTGTTGTTGAATAACGCTGGTGATGGTATGAGGTTTCTTGATGCGTCTGTAGTAAATTCATATAGTATTTAAACCTGTTGTCGTGTTGTTGTTTTTTTAAATATTTTTTATATAAATAATGTCCTATCACTAAGTAAATGTCGTCCTTCGCGAGAACACGCCATCGAAAATACAAATCCCATGAAAAACAATCATGGGATCACACGATCACACTGAAACTTTCTCCAAACAAATTAACTCGAATTGTTCCATCAGCGTAATGCTGCCAAACGAAATAATCCTTCTATGATATTTAAATTACTCAGAGGTGATGCAACTGCAATAGACAGGTGGAATATTTCCATTTCTTGCAGAGAATCTTGCTTTTTAGTAGATGCGGCTCCAACGCTTGCAAAAGTAACGGCGTTAGGAACTGTTGGAACGGCAACAGAAATGGCTATGCAAAATCGATCGATGGGAAAAGGCCTTTCGATTACCAGGAACAAGTCGTCGAATACCATCAGGAAAAGGTTTTCTATTACCTAGAAGTAATGCATCCATTAACCAGTCTTGATTTACTCGCGAAGGTAAAATCGGTCAAGTATTTTCTTGGTGCCTTTATGAGAAATAAACTTACATCGACGTTGCGAATTCACGTAAAACAGTCACTTTCGTTAACATGGATTTGACAGCAGGACCTGGTATTCACTGGGTTGCATGTGTGACGATACCTAATGACTTAGTGTACTTCGACTCATTTGCAATTTCACCACCACCACCTAATGAAGTTAATTGTTTAACCAGACGGGAACATAGTCGTCAACCATCTTTTAACGATTATACAGATAGAGAGTGTTGGACGGTCCAGCATGCACTCATCTTGTTTGGAAAGCTTCCCCAAGCCCAGGACCTCACAATCCTATTGATTTTAAATTGGAAAGCTTCCCCAAGCCCAGGACCTCACACTCCTATTGATTTTAAATTAAAATACGTTTAAAGCGCGGAGGCAATGAACTTGGCTGAAATCGCCGAAAAGACCGAGAATAAGAGATGTCGTTGTGTCGATGGCTTATATTAAAGAGTATGTTGATGCTACAAAAAAACGATAGGTGGATGAAAAGATCGCATACGTACCAGCAACACCACGCATTGTAAAGTCATGGGATAGATTCAGTGGGATATTTAACAAACACGGATCTGACAAATATGACGATATGGTGAATGGTCGAATTCTTTTCGTTACTTTCGGGGATGGTTTTGATACACATAATCGTAATATCTTATTTGGTTGAGTCCAGATAGTATTTGTTTATTTCAAACGGATATATAGGTGTGTGGCGTGCAATTACAATAGTGATAAATAATTCACTGCAGCTTACAATAATAGCAGTCTTTCAGTAGCAAGTACTAAAGAAAGTTTAATATATACCTTATCAATACCATTAGTGGCCAGAGATGAAATTCCGTTTCATGGACTCAAAATTTATCCGTATGGGAATTTCACCATTTGTTTCGTATGTGTTAACTATTAGCTTGATCATTACATTTAATCAGTGGATTTTGACCGCTATGATGATTTTCGGAGTTTACCGACAAAGTATTTGATGACCTAACAAAGGATGCAAGCAATCGATAATAATTTTGTTTCACTTGTTGACGAAAATCTGTTTCAAAATGGTGTTACCACACCCTCGTATACACGGAGGTATAATCTTGATAAATGCCAACTTGAAAATGGCTGCTGGGACCACCTTGATGTACACTACCAGATCGAGGCCAACTGGGTGTTATTGAATTAAGACACGAAAATACTCGAGAGAAATAACACCTACTAAATTCAAACCAATGACCAGAGCTACAATTATGTATATCTGAAAAGACAAAAAGATATTTTAAATCTTTGCACATATATACGAGTTTATTTTAATGCTGCATATTTGTAGTCCGTGCTGCATATTTATAGTCCGTACTGCGTATGTATATGTACAATGAGCAATTAATATACAATGCAAACCTAACCACAATCTTTTTAATTTTAAACATATCTTTTAAGCCATGAAATATAGGGAATAAAATTAAAAAATTTAAATGCATGGATCTCCTTGAGGTAAATTAGACAGTACTCTGTAAATTTCTTTAGCGCACTTAAACTGTGAAACGATGATGACTAAGTCACGAGGTTTCCATTTCGCTTTTAAATTTTAAGGTTATCGTGTTTGTTTTGATTTTGTTATCGTTTCCTGCTTCGGAGTCTTTAACTTGTCATCTATTCTCATCCTGTACTTTGGACCAATTGTGAAATTTGCGAAAAACATTGCAGTATTAAGGTCCATTTGTCACCGTTCGCCCTCTAATGGATTCGATGTAGATGTTGTTGAATAGTATGGACTTTTCCTCCAAGTGCTTGCATCACCTGTAGCAATCAAGTTTTCGCTCTGTAATTCATTAGAAACAAATCACGAGTATATATTTCTTTGTTCGTATCAATCGGGCCCTCAAGATCTGAGATTTCGGTACCACTCTGACCAATATTAGTCGCTGGAAGTTTATTGCCATCCTGATCCTTCCATGTCTTAATTATTATTCAAATTAGCATCTCAATGTATTACACGATCTTGTCCAAAATGACTAGTTCCTTCATCTGGTAATTTAACAAAGTCTCGTGCACGTGGGACACGATTTTCGTTGCAGTTTCATGTTGATGCATTGACTGTGTCAGTGGGTTTTTTCCCTCTCAGTGTCGCATGGTAAAGTGTGTTGATAATGTGTTTTGTTTCAATTGACATTTGTCTGCAGGTAACATCTGTTTCGTGTATTAGTCATAAATATTAAAGTACATAACATTGTCAGTTTGATTTTATGTCGGCATGTACACGATTCACATTTTAATCAGGTAAATGTGCATGTAACATTCTAATCACGTAAATATATATGTGACATTAGTTTTGTAAGTCAGATTTTACGGTTATGTTTACCATGTTAATATGTGTAATGTAATGGTCCATAATAATTAGATAAATGATTATAGACTCTAAAATAAATGCTTGTGGCATATGTATTTACATGTTCAGCAACTTCTTCAACGACATAATGTAAGCAACTGTTGGAGCACATTTACGTGATGCACGATAAATAAAGTAATCAGTCTTTCTCTATTTTCTTTTTCTTGGGAATATTTTGTGGTTGTTTTAATGTTTTCTTTCAAAGATTACCTGCAGAAAAACCTATGCTATTCATTACTTGTTCAAATTAGCGGCATTATATATATATATATATATATATATATATATATATATATATATATATATATATATATATATATATATATATATATATATATATATATACATATATATATATATATCCAATTTTTATAAATGAAACGGATGTTCTGCAATACGACTGGTTGTAAACGGTCACGTGATACTGATCTGGAATTTTTTACACATCGATAAATTCTGGAACTACTTTCGGTTTTTGTACTGTTTGCAATTTAAATATGCAGATACGTCATTGTGAAACAATTGTTTCATCTTTCAAACTTTTTATTCAGCAAATAAATATAAATTGTACCCTTTTTATACTTGTTCAAATATTCTTTGATTGAAATGCAGTGTTTACAATTTAGCGTTCGTTTGCTACATAGTCGCGCAAAAATGGCCGATTACGGTGATTTTTCACTGCAATTTTCTGCGGTGGTTTTTGAACAATTAGATGACAAGGAGTTAAAAGAAATAATAGCAGCGATTGAAGCAGATGAAGATGGGGGATATAAACCAAGATTCGAGAAATTATCTGAGGACATAAAAGCTATTGAAATAAATCAATTCTCAGAGGCTACTAAACGAAACACAAAATGGGGTATTGGCGTTTTCAATAGTAATTTTAATTTTAATTTTGTTTGCTTATTTAAATAACGTGTGTGTATGTTGGTGGTTTGGTGAATATGACCACATGCACAAAAATAAAAGCAAATATTTATTAAACAATTATTCAAAGACTGAATAAAGTTTTTCAATGGTGAAACTACCATCTCCACTTATGTGACTTAACACTATTGAAAAATGTATATAATAATCCATAAAGATGATTGTTTTGCTAATTTAAATTATTTTGGATGTGTAGTCATTATTTCCTTCCAGCACTCCAGCACTCAACTATGCAACCAAACTAAACATATAGCCGGATTTGCGAGCAACTCTACACATTTAATTTCAGATTAGATAAATGAAAGGATCTTGCTAAGTATTAACGCTGATGAAAAATATATAAAATGTTATTCCTGTATTTAACATGCTAAAATTAAAAACGAATGTTATTTTTATATGAAAAGAAAAGTGCTGTCACCACGGGTAGCCATTGCCTAAGATGTAAAGTATGAAGTTGCCGAGAAAAGGTAACTGTGACAGTAGTTACATTTCATTTGACATTAGATCGCTGAATGGGTCTTCACAAGTATTAACGCTGTTGAGAATGATATAAAATGTTATTTATGTATACAATTTATTAAATTTTTACGTTTATCATCATCTTGTTCATATTTCCATGTTGTTCATTGATACAATCCATTATGATTTAAGGTTTGATAGGAAATTTAATCTAGCACACTAATTCATTCCTTATCAGCTGTTATTATGTAAGGTCGTGGTCATCTGAAATAGCAGATGGAACTGACTAAAATTGAACAAGAATGTTGTAAATGAACTAAATGTGTTGAAACCACCGGTAGCCATTGCCTAAGATGTAAAGTATGAAGTTTCTGAATAAACGTAACTGTGACAGTAGTTCGTGTGATTCTGTACATGTAATGTATTATGGGGCGATGTGAAGCGGCGAATGAAAGGTAAGTACTCGCTATTTAAATTGGAATGCATTGTTGATAGAATAGGTTTATTTGAAGAAGAAATACGAAATTGGAATTATACGCATTAAATGATCATGGTTGGGTATTTATCGATGTGTAAATTTAACCTGATCACTTCGGACTTTATTTATCTTCTGAGTGATTAAGTAAAATTTACACATCGATAATTACCCAACCATGATCATTTGCTCCTATATTAAAATGGATATAATTCATAATTTATTCATAATTTATGCTGTTTATAATTTTGGGTGATATCGCAAAAGTATTGCTTGATCTGTGTTTGGTTTTCAACTTAATTGCTTGTCAATGATATGTTTGACAGTCATTTAATAGCTTCTGAATTTACATAAAGGCTAGCCAAAGATAACAGAAAAAAAATCAATTGATTGATCTAACTGCATTTAACGGCTTGTAATTAGCGTTCAGTTATTTTGTTATTATATATAACAAAATTAGGGATATATATATATATATATATATATATATATATATATATATATATATATATATATATATATATATATATATATATATATATATATATATATATATATATATATATATATATATAAAGAGGTCGCTTCTTGACAATGTTTTGTCACGTCGCCATTTTTAAATTTGGTTATGACAATGTTTCTAACTATTTTAGAAATGTATCATTTGGCCGCGAGCTCAACCCAAATCAAGCGTGGAACACGGCTGAAAGGACTAAAACTGCACCAAAACGCATTCACCAGGTCAGAGGAAGTTTGCACTGAGCTGTTTACATACTTACTGGATTTACATTTAGAAATGCAAGATATATATACATGAAATTAAAATAACAAACTGACACCTATACATCGAATAACGTGGAAAGCGCATATCCCTTGAACCCACATTACATGCTTACATACACGATTATATGAAAGAACAAAATACATAAAGACTCCTCCAAAATGGTCAAACAGGTCAGAGAGTTATATATCGTTCCAGGCAGAAATCGAACCCCATGCAACATATAGTTCTCACTTACCAGTGCCCTAACCCACCTGGCTATAAGCTAATTCCCACATAGTAATTGAACAAGTTGGAAGTTACACTCGGTATGTACGAGTACTCACTAAGCATGAGGAATTAAATTTGTTCGATCCCAATGAAAGTTTATTTAGAAATTCAAGATACATACATGAAATAGAAATTATAACTTGGTACCTATATACCGTAAAATAGAGTGGTAAGCTCTTATCTCTGGATCTCAGATTGTATGCGTTGATACATGATAATGTCAAGGAAGTTTATTAAAACAATAGGACGACAACAATATACAACAAAAAGAGGGTTATGATTCGTTCCAAGTAAGACTAGAACATGTATCTTGAATGTAAGTATCAATTTTCGCGTCCTATGAAAGCTCCGGAAAAAGTAAAGAAAAATATGTTTGATTTTCTGAAGGACTACCAAAGCATATGATAACAGAGAGACTACGAAATCGTGTGAGAACAGAAAGACTACGAAAGCATTTGATAACAGAGAGACTACGAAAGCATGTGAAAACAGAGAGACTACGAAAGTATGTGATAACCGATGACTGGTTCTTTTAATGTTGTAGTATCTTAAGACAGGCAACTTGTACATGTCTGATGGTCAAAAGGCCATCTTTGCAAACTACGACAGCAGAATATACAAACAAAACGAATAACTCCAATCAATTTAGTATTTATTTTGGCAAACAGTTTTTACTTATTTGTTTTTATTTCTTTTTCTATTACCACACCGCTCATATTCCAGATCATCAAAATGGGGTTTTGAGATATGTCTTAAAAATATCTATTTTTAAAAAAAATAATATTCCTATCCGCATTAGTCTTTATTTTGTCATAATAATTCCAGTTCTGATAACTACACTATATATATATGTTAATCACAAAGTCATAAGGCAAAACAGATGTTTGAATGAAACACGTGTAATCGATTTCTTGTCAATGCCTCGTTTAATGTTTTTTCCCGAGTGTATATAAATACATTATGACAAGTTCCTGTCATGAATCATTTTTATTACTGGTCCATAAAGGTAAGTCAAACGCAACATTTTCGTTTAGTTTTGTTAGTTTTCGAAAATCATAAATCTGGTGCAATTAATGTACACGATGGGCTAAAAAAGAAGAAAACTAACATTAACGCGAAGGGAACTGAGAACCTAAGAACATCAATTGGATCATGTTGGAAAATGAAGCTGTTACATATTATTACCAGACGTTTGGTGTCCTGCTAATGGAATTTATTTACTGCTTTTAAATTTTAGCACAGCCTGAGAACGTTTGCTTAAATCCATGTATGTATAGTTATTATGATTTATTCTGTTCAGTAAATATGTGGCTTTAATGTTACCACTACTTTGGTATAACTACAATTGTGAATTTTAAGTAATATGTTTAAACAGATTAGGCCAAATCTTTGTTTTCGTACTAGATTGACGATAGTGGCTTTGATCTTTTGATTTTGCAGTGAAAAGGTAGATATACCTTAAAACATGGAGGACTACCGTGGTCGTAGTTACTCTATGTCAAAAGAATCTCTTCTGTTTCTTTGATTTGATTTTCTTTGCACTGATTTTAATTAAAGGCAGCGCTTGGTGCATACTTATGAAAACAGAGAATAGAGATATGTCAGTGATCAGCGTTCTTATGAGTTGTATTACTGTGGTTCGCTCAGTTTTCATAGATGAAAGTTTCCTACAGTTAACCAAATGTATTTTAGTCAGGATTGAAATTATAACCAACTCTATATTATCTACATCATATTTGTAAATGTAGCTGTGATAAATTGTTTCAATTTTCTTCAAATGTTGATTGTATTACACTACGCCTTTAAATGCGTAACTCCTAGCAACTACAAAATTTAAAGTGGTTGTTGTCTGAAAACGTCAACATAATATAGTACTGCATAGATGTCCAACTTTTAGAAGTTTGAGAAAAATTAAATGTTTGTTCATCACCGTATAAAAGAAATAAATTTGCATTGAAGCTGTCTTTGTTTGTTAACTGAAAGATTAATTGCTCGGACTGTAAGTAGTGCAATATAATAAAGAGAATAATTGTTTCCCTTTTTCCGTTCAACAATTTTTGTTGTGCTAATTCAATAGGTAATCTAATAAACTATTACTATAGGACTCTCACTTCGACTTCCTTACTCTGATAAAGAATGGGCTTTTATCGCGCAAAGAACTGTTTGACACTATTCCTAGCTGTGTTTCCTGTGTTATGCGAAGGACTTTCCACACCTGGGTGTCTTGGGGCAGATGGCCATTACTACACTCCTGGTAAGGAAACACGTTTGTACATTTAAGGGTCAAGTTTTGCCAACTGTAGAAAATACATTTTCCGATAAACATAACCAGTTGATTATTTTGTTATTCAACGTAACATAGTTTAATTAAAATTTTAAATAACAACCTCTTCATGTGCGAGGAGTACGAGTTTCTGAAAAGGCAAGTAGAGTTACCCTTCTCGCAGTGACGTTATTGGTGCTTTGGTTCATTCAGTAAATATCAACCCGTATTTATCTCAATGTCAACTTATGTTCAGAAATACCAGCTGTAAATTGATGAATACCAAGATATGCTATCTGAGTACACGTTTCACCCTTACCTTTTATTCCTGATTGCTTACTGTTTCAAACGCACGTCTTGCCAAATAACGATCTAACGTGTGATTTGCAATTTAGTCTGAATGAAAGTGGAGACAGATCTGAGATATTTTTATTTATACGAGATCTCTACAGTCTGATTGGACTACTTTTGAAAGGAAAGGAAGAAATTTTGAAGGAAAATATATATGTAACGATACGCAAAAAGTTTTAAAGTCAAACTTAAGAGATGATGTGTCAAAGACAGTTGGATGAATTTGTAAGAACAGTGCCTTTGTGTCCAATATAACTAGATATATGATCGAACAGCAAACAATACATCAGTTTGAATTTTAATATCAATTAGTTACTACACCTATACAAAGGATATCCTCGTTAAGCTTACCAAAATTGTATGTACAAAGTATGTTCTCACTATAGTTACAAATCTTCTCATGTACAAAGTATCATCGTCTAGCAGAATATAAAGCCTCTAAGGCATGTTCTTAATAGACTTTGTAAGAACAGATATTTCATTGTCGTTAGAAAAATATTGTATTTTTGCGCATTGTACAACTGACGATAACTATTATAAATCGTGTCCAAAGGATCGATTTTAATAAAAGAAAACCTCTATGTCATCATCTTTGAATTCTATCTTCTAATCACATGCATAAAACTATTGTTTACAATTTTTTTATCATATTTTTATTGTTAACTAAAAATTTGTCTGCAAATATCCCTTTCTATCCATATAAATTATGATGCAGAAAGAAATAGATTAATCGAATAATATAAAACTTATGTGTAACAGATTTAAAAATTGTGAAATCTCTCTAAAGATTATGATGTATAAATGTGTCATGTGATTTCTAAATTATTTCTGTTTCAGAATTCTTTGCACAGGAGCAAAGTTTGTACAAAAATAAGTATTCAAAATTATACGTGTTTCGGCTAATTCATTGATCAAGCAATATCATTGATTTTCAGACTAAAACAAAAATCATGTTGATGTTCTTAATATGACGAGTTACTGGAGTGAGTGTGTGTGTGGTGAGAGCGAGAGAGAGATTTTGATGTTTAACGTAGCTTTAACAATTTTTCAGTCATATTACTACGATATCTGCAGTGTTGCAGTTTATAGTGATGTTTAGCACTGGGGCATCCCGCCCAGTCAAATGATCCTGACACCAGGCCGACCAGTCCTAACACTAACTTTGGTATGACTCGACCGGGGATCGAACCCACGACCTACCGCATTCGAGACTGATGCTCTACCCACTACGCCACCGGAAAGGTCGTTATTAGATTGTATTAAGATGATAAACTCCATATTTTCTTTATCGTTGTCATAAGTTGATTCTTGATTGTTTCATTTATATACTAGGTGATCTGATGCCACCCAACGATCCGTGTGAGCTTGATTGTAAATGTAAAGATATCTTCGGCCAAACAGAGTGCAATGTTAGTCCTTGCGCCAATCCAACGTGTGAAAATCCAATCAGTGTTGGCAACCATTGCTGTCCAGTGTGTGGCTGTGACCACGACGGTGTCATCTACACCACTGGTAATATTAAAACTTCAAAGATTTGTGTGTGTGCATGCGTGTGTGTGTGTGTGTGTGTGTGTGTGTGTGTGTGTGTGTGTGTGTGTGTATGTGTGTGTGTGTGATCACTTCCATTTGATATTATGGGATTGCAGATTATAACCGAAATCTACTTTTCTTCTACATTTGTGAGCTTGGAAATGTGCAATACTATTCTATGCGTATAATAATAATAATAATAATAATAATAATAATAATAATGAGGACTTTGTATAGCGCCTAATCCTTAGAAGCTCTAAGCGCTTTACAACATTAAAAAAACACCTATAACATAAAAAAAAACATATATAATGATATGATTACAAAAAGCAAACACCATGAAATTAAATGCATAAAAAAACATGCTGAAATATTTAAGGTAGGAAACATTATTAGGTCTTTAAGTTTGTTCTTGCAGTCGAAATAAGTGAGTTTTAAAAGCACTCGTTGTGTCTAAGTTCAGTGGGCAATTCATTCCACGTTGCTGGGCCTACGTTTTCATGGTGGGAATAATGAGTATACGATTGTCAGAAGAGGAGCGTAATTGTCTTGCTGGTGTGTACACATGGGTAAGGTCGGATAGGTATGTTAGACTAGAGTCCGTCGCTGAAACGTAGCACAGAGAACAAATTTTGTGTTTGATTCTGGATCGAATGGATAGCCAATGTAGGTTACAGAGCAGCGGGGAGGTGTGCTCTGATCGTGGTACTCTAAGAATGATCCGAGCAGCTGTGTTTTGAACTTTTTGAAGTTTTTGGAGTAGATATTGAGATGAACCAAACAGAACTGAGTTACAATAGTCCAGTCTTGAAAGTACTAATGAACACACAAGTGTTTTACGGCATCAACTGAAAGATATTTGCGAATGGAGCTGATGCGTCTCAGCTCAAGATACGCAGCCTTGCATATGTTCATGACATGTTGGTGCAATGTGAGAGTACTGCCCAGAGTAACACCTAGGTTTCGTACTGATTGTGTGAATTTAATGTTGGTGTTGCTCATATTTATTGTTTGAGGTAAAGGATGTGAATGAGAAAGTCTTTGTGTTGTGATCAGAATGGCCTCAGTTTTATCATCATTCATTTGCAGCTTGTTACATGTCATCCATAATTTCACATCAGAAATGCACCTCTCTACACCTTGGATAGTAGCATCAACTTCAGTTGGGTGGCTAGATTTGTAAATTTGGGTGTCATCAGCGTACAATTGGTGAGACACTGGATGATGATCTATGACACTTGAGAGTGGATGAGTGTATAGCATGAAGAGAACAGGTCCAAGAACAGACCCCTGTGAAACACCACAACATATATTAACTAGACTGGAGTGTATTCCATTTGCAGACACAATTTGTGTCCTGTTGACCAAGTATGACTTGAACCACAGTAAGGCTGTATGATGTATGCCAAATACATGCTGGAGACGGTGAAGTAATATATCATGGTCTAGTGTGTCAAATGCTTCAGACAAATCAAGGAGAGATAGGATTGTAATCTTTCCGCTATCCAAAGCAGAGAGAATGTCATTAAATACTTTTAGAAGAGTAGTTTCAGTACTGTGTCAAGTGCGATATGCAGATTGTACATTGATGAAAAGACTTTGAATTCAGATGATATACTGCTGGGATAGAACAACCTTTTCTAACATTTTTTATATGAATGGAAGATCAGAAACTGTCCGTACATGTCCGTACAGTCGGTAGGTGCAGGGATAATATCTAAAATTGTACAGTGAATATGCAAATAATAGACGAGCTTACTAAGCGACGATGGCAAAGATTATGGTAATATTCTTAAAATACCTCGACTTTGCTAGTCAGTAACGGTGACATTCAAACGTACCAGATACAAATGGATGTTGTGCTGCAGGCTCACCTATTGTGACTACAACGATATATTCTGCGAACTCTATCTTATCTAAATTAAATCGAAACTAATGGTATTCCAAGATTTTGGAGGTGAGTCGGTGGGTGGGGTAAGGGATTAAAACATATTTATTTCGAAATTCTAAAAGCTTTATTAAATATTTATTTTTGATTAACCCATCCTTAAAATCAAAATAGTTTTCAATTTTAAAAGTTGTATTTTTGCTATTGAATTTTCTCAAGAACAGATGAACTTTGAATCGTCTTATTTCTATTCGCATATAAATATTTTGTAGATTTAATGAATATCATCTAAGTGGTGTGGTGTGCAAGAGTGTCGTTCTTCAGGCTTTATTTGCATTATTTCCGTGATATAGGCTGAAAACATTGTCGTATACTAAGAGACTTCTCCGTACGTGGAAGTATAAACACTAAGTTAAGGATCGTAGTCATAACAAATAAAAGATGCTCGTGATTAGTATTTCTTTACATTGACTGTTATGTGACAAATAAATAAAAAAGAACGTGTACCCGACTATTTACGACTAAAAGTACAGCAGCAAAACCCCCATCTCTCTCTCTCTCTCTCTCTCTCTCGTGACGTTCGGGCAAAATCAACACCCTGGCAGCTTGTACCAGGCAATAATTTAACCACCGGTTACATCCAAAATAAGGCGCGTCTACGAGAAAACGACACACCTGCTTTGTTGAAAAAAGGGGAAAGAAGTTAATGGCATATTTCTTTTAAATCGCGTATTGACCTAAATTAAGGAGATAGTTTTGCCTTTGTCTGGTTATCTTCATTTTGTTTCGAACAATGTATTTGTATGTGTGCATTCAAAAATGTTGCGCAAAATTATCAAAATACATTAACCTTTATATTCTCTACACACTAAATCTGTAAGGTACTAAAACTTAAACCTAAAATGGCATGAGTCATTGGAAGAGTGTGTTTGGACGCTTGTGCACAATAGTTTGGCGATAGGTTGAGGTACGTAGTCGATTCCTTCTTGGAAGGAATGACATTGTATCCAAATTTCATTCATATTCATAAGCGATGGATACAGCGTGGGACCTAATCATAGCCCTCTACTCTTTTTCGTAACTTACCTCACATTCAGCAGTATTCATAGGCTGATAATAAAATTATAAGTTATTTAAGGGAGCGATATGCTTGGTACGACCTGCTGTTATGCATATTGTGAACTGTTCTACTCTTTCTGGCTACATAGCAAATCAGTTTCGGCAAATTGATCACCCCAGACTGTTCAAAATTAGTGTTAGTTTAGTACGGGAGAAATAACTTCGTAGAGACATGAACGGCTTTGAGTTCATTATTTTTTCCAGCAAGATTCAACTTCACTGCCTGAAAAGTAAAGCAGATCCACTGATTTGTTCTAGCCCACAAAGTTCTCCTTTTCCGGATGCAAGTAGAGCTTCCATAACACATAAACACACACAATCAAGCGCCACATGGTAAGATGGGTCATAGAGCATTTTCGCACGTGACATATAACGATTTATTGTTTACATATGAAAATATAGGCAGGTAATTTTATATATATATATATATATATATATATATATATATATATATATATATATATATATATATATATATATGGGCAGTAATTTTCAATATTTCACACTGAGCTATATAAATATAAGTACGTACAAGGAAGAGTAAGAGAGACTAAATTTGACATTCTGGGTGTATTCCTACTATATTTAACACGTTTTCTACAGCCCGGAGTGGCCGCAATACTAGTTTCGTTTGTGCAAACCATGCTAAAAAATCAGAATAGAGACATTTGTTCGGTCAAATGGAACTAATATTGATAATATGTTTTATGTTTTATGTCTTTTATGTTCGCAACAAAATGTGTTTTTCTGAATTCACGAAATTGCAACATATTTATAAAATATGTTGTTACCATTTTCAGACATGCTATCAGGTTTACATATATGGAGCAGGTTGCATTTAAATGAAATGCCAGATAAACCAAATTTGTTCTGTAGTTTGAATGAAACCATTGTAATCCATTGAAACTAAACACTAACATCTTATTATATTAATTTTGTTTTGACTACAACATCGAACACATTTACAAAACCTTTTTCTTCTTGAGAAACATAATGAAAGTTAAAGGTTTTACCACCTTGAAAGAGAAACTTTATTAATTCAAAATTTTTAAAATAATTCCACTTCAGAAAAGGGATTGCATGAAACCTTGTCAAGTATATAGAAGTATTTTTCGTATTCAACTATATAAGTGTTAAACTTTAATATCTTTGATGAGTGATGGTAATTTAAAAAAAAAAAATGTTTTACTTTTTAATATACTGTATAATAAAGGTGGAACGTGAATTGATACAAATCCGTAGTGATATATCTGATGCGGCAATACACTCCAATGAAGTAAGTACCACTCCCGAAATATCTGAAAACAAAGCGCATCGCGAGTTTAAATACATCGATATTGTAGCACTTAAAGATGATGTACCGCAATATAAATGAATGAAAGTCGAAAACGAAAGGCAACTGAAGATCTTTTTATGTCTGCAGTAAAAGGTATTGAAACTTTAGTAGTAACCAGTGTTGCCACTCTAACTTTTTGGAGAAACCTAGACCATTCACCAAAAAAACCTAGAAAACACGTAGATGCGTCACACGTTTAATTGGGTATGCCATACACGTATACATAAAGCCTTTTTTTCGGCGCCGGACCACCCACACATAAATCTCCGCATTCCGAATCTGATTCAGTAATAGTAGACATTGGGTAACCGAGTAAGTTAATAAAAGAAATAAGATAATAAGATTAATACTTTGAAGTACCAATTTACCAAATGCCAAAATGACAAACTCCGCTTGAACCGCTTGTCCGCTTCTCTGACCAAAATAAAAATGGCCACTGCCAGACTGCCACACGGCCCACACGCCAAAGTGCCAAACCAGTCGGTTGCCATGTCTTAGAAGTAAAAGAAGCCCAAAATAGTAAAAAGCCGACGTATTCATAGTCCAAACACTTAAAATGTAGGTGAATAATATTATATAATTTGAAGCTGCGCAAAATTTATCATTTGTACAGTTCGAAACTACTAAATGAAAACGATGAAGCTATTTTACAGTTGTTAAAAAATTAAATCATGATTTCGATAAAAAAAACCCTAGATTATAACATAAAAAACCTAGACACCTAGATTGTGCCCAAAAAAACTAGATCTAGGTGGAAAAACCTAGGAGTGGCAACACTGGTAGTAACTTTTTTTCTGGGTTTCATTATACGTTTGTTTCAGATTAGGTAACAGACGGAATCTCATTTCCAAGCAAGACAAACCACCAGTCTTAGTAACAAACATAAAAATCAATTTTTGCTCGAATTTTCTTGTGCAAAATTTTAAACGAATTATACGTTAAACATTTATATTTATATTACAATTCGTTACGAAAACATGTTGATTTAATATCAATACGTAAACATATATTCCTAGTCCCATTATCCTTTGATAAAACCAAAATGGCGGATAGATTCTTCATACCTATCCATCACAGCTGTATTTAAGGCAAGGTTTGGAAATATTTCAGGTTTCAAGGATAAAATAATTGCAAAGGTATTCAATACAATCTGTGACGAAAGCAGATGCAGAATCTGCAAAATGTTACTTGCATATTTAGTTTTGACATGAAACCTTGAAAATACCGATTCCAATCTCAAGGGCGCAAGGGACATTTACACACACGAGACGATAACAAAAACAGGCTATTACATTTTTGTATTTTGTTCTTTTCTTCTTTGTGTGATCGTCGTATGTAGCTTTGTGCCGTTGAGAAATAAATGTGTTGATTCTGAGAGTGCTTCAGCTGGTTACACACCATTTGACTACTTTGACACTCGTGTTATCCTGCCAACGCGATATTTATTATCAGGCGCAATATATATATATATATATATATATATATATATATATATATATATATATATATATATATATATATATATATATATATATATATATAATGATTTGTTTCCGATAGGAGATGAGATGCCGAGTGATAATCTGTGTGACACGAACTGCATTTGCGCAGAAGATGGCCAACGTATATGTGCCGTCATAGACTGCCTACCATGCGAACATCCCATTAATGTAGTCGGCAAATGTTGTCCTCAGTGTGGCTGTGCAAAGTATGGGCAAACCTATAATATTGGTAAGACTTAAAAATAAACAGCCACTTTACCATATCGATTCCAATCATGAAAACAAATACTCAAATGTAATGACTCTCTCTCTCTCTCTCTCTCTCTCTCTCTCTCTCTCTCTCTCTCTCTATATATATATATATATATATATATATATATATATATATATATATATATATATATATATATATATATATATATATATAAACTGACAACGAACAACGTGAGACTTGTATCTAGCTAGCTTGAGCGCTTTGGACCCCTTAATGAGTCTTTTTCAAAGGCAAATACAAAACGGAGACAAGTCAAACAAATAAAACAAAATCTGTTATGTTTGCGGAACTTTACATGTCTGTTTCTACAGGAATTCAACCTTTTAACTATATTATGTGTCAACTAGTTTATTTCAGCTTGTTGCTGATACTGGAACATATTTGTATTGACCTAGAAATTGATGAACCATAATGACATCTATAATTTTATGTACATTTATGTATGCGCAGATTATATACCGGATATTTCATTGTTATAGTAGTCACATGCTATTAGGCAAATTTAGAGAACTATTTAAAAGAAAATGTGTCGGCTGAGTTAAAAGGTTGAATTCATCTAGAAACAGCCATATAAAGTTTCGCAAACATAACGGTTTTTCTGTTTTATTTGTTTGTCTTTGTGTTTTGTATTTACCTTTGAAAAAGACTCATTAAAGGGAGCTAGCGGGATCGAACCCAGGCCGAGTCATACCAAAGACTTTTACAAATGGTATATGCAGATGCCTCGCTTGGCACTCAGCATTAAGAGGTTAGTGTTAGGACTTGTCGGCCTGGTGTCAGGAAAATGTTACTGGGTGTGTGACATCATGCTACATGTCTGCGGCATGATGTCCCAGTGCTAAACGTTACTATAAGCTGTCACCTTGTAGATATGGTAGCGATATGACTGAAAAACTGTTCAAGCTATGTTAAAAGTACAAAACACACACACACCATTCTCTCTCTCTCTCTCTCTCTCTCTCTCTCTCTCTCTCTCAGAAACCACCTTGCAAAGAAGTTTCAATGATCGCCACACATTAAACCTATTTCTTCTTTAAATATGCTACCCAAGAAGTATGCCTTAGGACAATGCCACCCTCCCAAATACTACTATTTACATCAAGGGAGCTAAATGTGGTCTGCCGACGTATGTTGCGGTCGGGCAGCGATCTCCCCTTCGATATAGAACGTGGCGGCAAGATCTAAGATTTACTACTTCCGCTCGTGCCAAGAAGCAAGCTCTCGTCGCAAGACGCCTCGCAAATGCCAGAATCTGCTTCAAAGATATTCCATTACAAGTTGGAGGAGTTGCTTTTCACTTCTAAGGAAAGTATAATCCATCTGTATTTCCAACCTTCTCTCTTCCTATCCCTCCAAAGTTCTTCCTTTAAAAGTTGTTAACACTTTGTCGTCGTCACATATTTAAGTACCTGCACGTGGAGCTTGAGAAACTTCATATTCAGTTCGGGGTATAATTATTTTGTACGTTCAAGTCTCTAGCGCTTATAAAAACTCCTCATATGTATGTATTTCCATTATTAACTGATACATAGTGGTGTTTTGTTCCCCAAGGCATTCATAGCGTCTTGGTGCCGATTTCAGTGTCTTAACTGTACAAGCAGTCTATGGGGCTTTTCTCCTACAGATAATTGCCTCATAATGGTTAGTGTCGCATCTTATGGTGTTCGTATATATAACAGTGCCTCAGTTTCCTTCTATTTCAAGGTCTGTGTGTGTAATGTAGAGACTTCTGTACATTTCTGTATTGCTTCCGCTCTGATCGGACAAGTACATGTAACCTTTCCATGCACAGTTGACTTGGTTGGGTCCTGTTCATCCATGTTGCTATAGGCGACACTTGATTTGTGTTTGTCTGCATTAGAATTCCATCATACTTAAAGAGCCCTTAGTCAGTCACACGGGTAGCCTATGCGACTTGAAAAGATATGGTTCGGGCTACAATACTTATATGTGTGCATATCTTTAAACCCTTTAAAAAAAATCCATATATGTGTATAATTTCGTCATTTCTGGTCCATACAGGTGACTTTCCTTTACCATGGCATCCTTAGCCTTGCAACGCCATGCTTCAATGATTCTACCTGTACATGCTGTCCTTTAAATTCACTGCAAGAAACATTGTAAAGCTCTGTGCCCACACTATATTTAAGCATCATATGTGCAGGCTCACAGGCATATACCTCTCCTCCTTATAGGTGGCATTATCATTACATTTTACCTATAATCTGCATTGCTTTACTAGACTGTATGTTATCGAATGCTAGGTCAACCCTTTAAGATTTAGCTCTTCATAGACATTGCATTCTAAAAGACATGTGCAGGGCTACAGTTTCATACGTTTGGCTCTCTTTGTCTGACAGATTAAAACAATCGGAAAGCGCAAAATACATAGCTCGGGATGAAGACGTCACCAATCTGCATGCTAACCTTTCCTAAGTGTTAGAACTTCTGGCGGATAAGTGAGATAAATGATATCTCACGCTTCAGCTACGAAACGGCGGACATTGACACGCTCTGAAAAAGCTCCGGCACTCACGTCACCACTTCATGACACAACATATCGGGAACTCCCTCTACCTTGGATCATCGTGGTTCTACTTGATTTTATGTTGAGGAACAGCGAGTAACAGAGCTAAAAAAAAAGACAAGTTCCCATTTACTCAGCACACATACAAACAGGTTACGTTGATCAAACATCCCATAACCCGTACCAAACTCACTGTCTCAACGCTATCCTCTCCACATGAATGGCCTATTTTCGTTGCGACCGGCCTAGGCCATATACTGGGGATCACGAACGGCCAAAACATCACTATTACGGGCTCAATAGACAACAGCCCAAGTTCCAGTACGTGTAACCTGAATTTTCAGACATGTGCAGTCTAACCAGTGTTATCCACATATAGCATCGAGACACTCATTCGGCACGATGCCAAGAATAGTACCTCATGCTTCAATAGACGGTGTCGCGTAATTTCTCTACACTCTGCCACAAGAAGAGGCTCTTTCTCAGCGACTGTCTCGAAGTCACAATTTCTAATTCAGGGCTGTCAACGAGTTTAGTGAGAGGCAGACCTCTTCACTCATCGGCTGCTAAGTCACGTGCATTACAGGAGACATTAGCCTCACCTCATGCAACCAGAACGTGTTTTTTGTTCTCAAGTGATGTCGTCACTATAAGACTATCTGATGTTACGGGAAGATTCAACCTTCCGAACCTCCATCGATGACCTTTTCCACTATTGAACCCCAGCGTTCTGGCCTCCCCCTTCTGTTTTGTCTGCAACCTGGAACAGATCTTCAGCATATCTTGTACTTATAACGAAAAGGAAGAGTCCAGCTTCATTTACTTACGCAGTCTGGGAGAGTTACGGACATTCTGACATGCCTTAATCATCAGTTCCTCGGTGGTGATTCTACAATGGTCATACACCAGTATTTCATTTGGAAAATTCAGCAGTTGGCAGTGATATCGCCGCTTTCGAGATGAGAAGGACACACTCCAAACGTATGGATCGGATAGCCTTTGACGATACTCGGCAGACAGTGCGCTTATCGTTTCCGTGGCTTCGATCTTGGACTTCGTTTCTATATACATCTCCCATAGCTTCTCTCCTCCTACAACGAATGCGTCAGGACATGCATGGGAATCGGTCTTAGGAATGGAGCGAGTACTGAACAGAACCACTGAATACCTTTTGGCCAATGATGTATCCACAGCTACAAATTTACGATTGGTAGAACGCAACTCGGTGCTCTCTGTCTGAACTTTCCTGAAGGAACAACATGAAGCCAAGGTAAATGCACATCCGTTATTCTACAGCCACTCCTTTAAGCGGCCAGATTGAAGAAGTCTGGAAACAAGCCACCATTGAGATCATTTTCCCTCTCCTGCAACCACAGCGTTGATACAGGGACAGTACGGGCAATGAACAATAGGACTCAAAGGACATACATAGGACACAAACCTCTGAAAACTGTCATATCAGAACTCCACCCAGCGATGCTCACAGTTCTTGCAAGGCAAAGCGTATAAAGTACCAAGAGCAACGGAACTCTGCATACGGTCATTGACCTAAGCGCCCTCAAGCAATTCGTTCTCACCTTTTGGATCGCAATGTAAACACCACGGTGTGTTTCAGAATACCGTCAAAGACTTCACCATTAATGTGGACCTAAAAGACGCATACCTTTATGTCCCTATTCACAGAGCTTCATTCAAATCGCCTACAACATCTCGTATCATTTTAGGGCACTCCCACTTGGACTCAATATCAACCCCTGTGTGTTCACTCGTTTGATGATTCGAGTAATGGCGTATGTCACGACAATTTCTACGGCAGCAATATCAAGTTGCCTAAACAACATCTTGCAGAAACATCAGGAGCATTCTATATTAATACAACATGATAACCCTTGCTATACTTCTTACCATATGTGATTCTTGTCAACATGGAAACATCCGACATAGTATGATCTCAATAATGTGTTCACCTAGATATGAAGTTCAATATGCAGGCAATATTGGTCGTTTACGTCAAGATCGGGCATTGAAAATCTAGTCCTTTTAGGGTTCTTTACTTTCAATGAAAATTCTGTCCGGATGGGAATTTCTTCGCCATTTATGCTTGCTCAACGGACTTCTATGTCCAAGGTCGCCATTTTATGTGCTCATTGCGAATGAATATCCTGTCCGAAGTGAAGCCAAAAGATTGCCTACTGGACCATCCACTCCCTATCTGTACACATTTGAGGAACCCTCTGCAGAGCTGGGGCATCCAACTTAGCTCACGGCGGGTACAATTCTGCACGTACATCCGCCCGAGATTATTGTCTGTACCAAAGCAAGTACGGAAGGCTCGGGAGCCCACAAACTACCATCCGTTCGGGAACCAAGCGTTGCATGATCTCCCCATAAACACCATCTCCATAACAATTTTCTGTAGATAAAGGCCATAGTGTAAGCCTTCCACTGGTGGCAGGAATGTTTAAATGGCAGGGAGTTTTCGTTGTGTGCGAAAGTCACCAAACCTATGCGTCATAGTGTGGAACTTTCTAAGGTGGTGTTGTGGATACGATAGCCACATACACGTTCGCCATATCCCGGGACACCTAGACTTACTACTGATTTTTGTCTTAGAACTAATCCACGCAGTAAATTCCATTGAATGCTTTCCTTCCACTCAAGTTTTATACCGAATTGGAGTTCACACTATCCGACAGCCACATAGATCGACCGGCACCTTTTAGCTCCCTTTAGTTAAAAGTAGTATCTGGGAGGGCTGGATTTGCGAGGTAGTGATAGTTCTCCTAAGGTATTATGATTAGGTAAATATTCTCGAAGAAAAATATTTTAATTTGAAAAACTGGTTTCATTTGCTTTTAGCTTGCAATTTTGTCTTTTAAGTAGGAAGTAGGAATGGATAGTATGGAGTATGATACTTACTAAAGAAGTTACTATTCTGTTCTCACATCATTTCATTTCAAATAGTGGCAATTGGGCTTTAGCATTCTCTGGGACTTCAATATCATGTATTTACTAAAGTCTCATGAATCCGAAGCTGGCACTGTTTTAAATCTCTGCCTATATTTGTTACGTTTATCTATGTAGATGTGATGCACAGATTGTATATTCAGAAGTGCGAAAGAGGATTAGAGTTTAGATTTAAACGCTTTCTCTCGCAGGCGAGGCCATGCCTAGTGATACCCCATGTGGAGTTGATTGCACTTGTGGAGGCAATGGTCAGATACAATGCAAAATGATTGCATGTGCACAACCGAATTGTGAGAATCCCATTGTGCCAAAGGATCAATGTTGTCCTGTCTGCGGTTGTACAGTCCAAGGGAAATTATTTGAAATAGGTAACAACAGCACTAATAATAATAATAATAATAATAATAATAATAATAAATAATAATAATAATATTGAGAAAGTTAAGAATAGAATAATCTTAATGACGGTGAATTGAATGTTTGTATTTTTGCCTTTCTTATGTTCAAAGGCATATAACTACATGACAGTAGTTATCATAGTGAACCTGACTAGTCGCATGTCCGGGATGCTAATAACTGCTCACTATGGTTACCATTTTATCAAGAAGAAAATGGGCTATAAGAAAAATAGCAATAACATGATTATCTTCTTCGCCATGAAGATTTAGAATTTAGTTGTCCTTTAAGTTTCTTATAAAGCACATAGTTGATATCAGAACAAATTGTATCTCTCAGATAATTACATGTAAACAAAGGCTGTTTCTTCAGTGAAAATTAGTGTTGCTATCCCCATATGTGCACTGTGATAATAGCATAAATCATACAAAAGAGGCGAAATTGTTGCAAGCAAACATAGTCTGTGGATTGTTTTAATTTGCAGTTTCCTAATTATATGGAACATAAAACTAAATTTATTATTCACTGTATCCGATTGGGTATTCCGCTGTATTTATTCAGGTCAGATTGTAAATAAAGACCCATGCCACCCATGCACATGTCAAAATAATGGACAAGTCACGTGCCAGAAGATCCGATGTTCAAAGCTAACGTGTTTGAACTATGTGGTTCCTGACGGAGAATGTTGTCCAGTGTGTCGGTGTAGGCAGGGGAAGAAGTACTACCTCTCCGGTATCTATCTATCTATCTATCTATCTATCTTTAACATATTTGTGTTTATATTCGATGTTCCCAGATTAGTCTAAGGAATAAGCACTCATTTTCCTCTCCCAGTAAACATGTGGTATCCATATAAGTAATTATTACGCCTTTGCTTATATATTATGTGCTGTCCGTTTAGGTGATTGAATAATTTTCTCAGAACTCGGATAGTTATCAAAATATTTTCGTATCTCTTCAACCAACATTTGTCTATTTATATATCCATTGCCAACGCGAGAGTTCGAGGCATCTGCTGATAATGTACTTCAGTTCGTCGTACTTAGATTCAGAGAACACTTCTTTTGAAATTTCCTGAACTCCCTCCTCCCCTTCTGAAACATAAGGTATTTTTTAAATAAAGATTTACTTCCATTATGCAAAGGTGAAGGTGCAATATTATGAAAATTCTGCTGTAACCCTGACCACCCACCCACCCAAACCCCCTCCCCCAAAAACCTCGACATCGCCACCTTAGCCTGGCGTCTGGGGGCAATGGCCCCTCTCATCATATCCACCACTGTGTTGTCTGACAATATATTTAAATGTGCATGTGTTTGTGTGGTAGTAGGACAAAATGATACGGAAAAAATGGCATGGACAAAATGTTAATTGGACATAATGGTATTGGACAAATTGGTCTGGATAAAATAGTACGGACAAAATGGTATGGGACAAAATGGTACTAGGATTAAATGGTACAGACAAAATGGTACGACTACAATTTTATTAATATGAAATGTAAAATAAAAACAGACAAGTTTTTACTAAATAACATTATTAGGCTGCTATGTGAATTGACCATGGATGATTTATAATAATTACCTATACAAACAATTTTTTTTTAAATTTTAAAATAAAAAAGCAATTCAAGAAAAATAAAGCGCAAACTATAAAGCTACATGACAAAAGACAAGTACAAAACCTATGGCTACTATAAAATATTTTAGAAATAGAAAAAATAAACTAAAAGATGTCACACATCCAAGGCAAACTCAAATAAAATTTATCATATGAGGTCCAACATTTTTTAACCTAGTCGCAGTCAGATAACATCTATATTGAGCACTCTAGCAATATCTCCCAAATATGTAACCGGATCTCGGTTATCGTAATCGACCACTATAGTGTGAAGTGATTCGTTGACGCCAGACTGGCTATAGTTTAGGTTCAACTCGCGCAGTTCGGAAAATGTCACTCGTACAAGGTGTGAAAATTTTGCACGGCAGACTCGTCACTAAATGTACGCAATTTACACAGGTCTCCTAAGTCTTACGAGGCTTTCTAGGGTGTCACTTTTCCGCTAATCGCAAATGTCACAATTGCTGCAATATATTGTCGGCGCGTTTTTGACATGCGCGGAAACGACTGGACACCAAAAATTAAGTGTAGTTAGAAGAACTTAAAATTTTGTAATAAAAAATAACTTTTTTTAAAGCCTTTTTAAAGGCAAGGAAGAGCATGGAAGCGTGACACAAACGCTAGATCAAGTTATTCCTATGCTTCATGGTAAATGCCTAATTTCAGTGCCAGAAAGCCAGGTTGATGAAGGTCATCATAAAGTTATTTTTAGTTGTCTGATTTGAAATGAGACCAACATAAACTCTATCTCAGATGATATGAATAACCATTGTCCATTAGTTTATGTCTGGGATCAATGTACAGGTATACTTACATAAATGGCTTTTAGGTCATGGAAAACTGATTTTGTTGAATCAAAATTGTTGCGAATTTTTTCAGTCATTAATATTGCATTGAATTACTATTTGGTATTGTTGCATTTTATAGATTCGGCATAAGTTATTTGCAGTTTCACTTGGCTTTTTCAAAATAAAATACAATTAACATTTCCGAAGTTACACGAATTTAATAAAACTCATTTGTATTGGTATCTTTTTCAGTTAGTTTATGGATGCGTGAATATTGTATATTTTTAGTTAGTTTATGGATGCGTGAATATTTTAATATGTGTATAAAAATTAAATTTTATTTTAAATTTAGGTAATGATTATTTTCATTAGCAAGCAAAATTCTAATATATGTACCATTTTATCCCGTTTAGTCCCATACCATTTTGTTTGCATCATTTTTTATCCATACCATTTTGTCTATACCATTTAATCCTAGTACCATTTTGTCCGCACCATTTTATCCATACCAATTTGTCCAATACCATTATGTCCACTTAAAATTTTGTCCATAACATTTTGTCCGTAATATTTTGTCCGCTATCATTTTGTCCGGCCACCGTTAATGTGTTCCTGACGTTTTAATTGTATTTCACCGTTAAAGGCACTTCTCGTTAATTAAAAAAAGTATAGCTTCATTCATGTGGTCCGAGATGGTGCTGAAACAGTTGCCATATGGCGGCTCTACTTATCTTCCTATATTCTTTATTCCACAACACGGATATGTTCATGCGACCCAGATACTCGCCGTCCTTCGCAGATCTAAAGTAATCGTGAAGCTGTAGCATCGGTGACTTGCGTTTGTCTAGTGTAGTTTCTTGCAGAAGGAGACAACGTATTGCAGAAAATCCGTTTCATGTATAAAAATTGGAAATTATTCTACGATATTTTAGACATTTTATCTTGAAAATAAAACACTACAGCGTACCGTATAGATGAAAACATTACACGAGCAGCATGGACATTTTCTGAACATTTTCTGCGCTTCCATACCTAGTTTTTGCGAATTTCGAACTTACCACACTTTGCATGACAATTAATGTTTCCATGTTTATATTTTTAAAGCAGACAGTTAAAAATTATTTTAAAAAGGGGCCGTATTTTTATGAATACTGTCCAGTTTCGGCTGTTTAATCTTAATGACTTTGTAATATTTAAACACATTCTTTGGAAATATAACACGGTTAAAATGTATTTTGAAAACTATATCAAATATTTCTTTTTTTCCCTTTTTTTTTGTAGCTGAAAAAACCTTTAGAAGTTTATTGCGAAGATCAGTATAGTTTCGTGCTGCATTTATCGTTGTCACGTACATTGTATCCATATCAATGTTGCATTAGTAGTATAGTGGAGCTGTATACGGACAATGAAAAATCCAGCCAAAATGGTCGTGGGGCTGTGAACGGAGAAGGGGAATTGAAAGTGGGAAATATTGGGCTTGTATAGCAACAAAGGAAATTGGGGTTGTTGTATGGTGAAAATAGGAATGGAACAAGTAAGGTGACGTCGCGGTCCTCAAGACTGGTAAAACGTTGCAAGGGACTGACCTCAATCAGACCAAACAGAGGGAAAAACCTAGAACGCTTGGCGGGACATAGATATACATACATATATATATATATATATATATATATATATATATATATATATATATATATATATATATATATATATATATATATATATATATACACACACACAACACATGCAACATACAAAGATTGATGAACATGAATCTATCATACGATAACTATAAAATTGACTAAAAACATTTTAGGCAAGAAAGCAAATCTTTACCAGGCATATGAGTGGCCCTGAAAAGGGCCGTTGTTTTTTCTTTTTGTTCTAATTTTTTTTCTTTTCCTCCACCAACTTCTGTTTTTCTGTCCTATATTCTTCTTTTTCTTCTCCTTTTTCTCCTTCTCCTGTTTCTACTCCTCCTCTTTTTTCTTTTTTTTTTTCCCTTCATTTTCTGCCTGTTTTCAATTTTCTCATTCCAGGCGCTTATTTGTTCTTTGTCCTTTCGTTCTCCTTGTCCTCCTTTAATTTTTTAATCAGGTCTCTCAATAATTCTTTCGTTTTCTGTACAGTGTTAGTCTTCATCTTAGCCCTGTGGATGGTATAAACACCATATATACTCCAACTTCATCATAAAATCCTCCACTATTCCCAGGTCATCGATTGCCTCTTGTAATATTTTCATGACGTCTATTTGGCTTGAAGCCTTTATTATTTAATATTCCGTGCTGAATGGCACGAATAACGGAAGCTTGACGTTATATTTGTCAAGCACGGACTTGAAGGAAAACATGCCTTACACTCACTTTACATATTATCAACTATCCACACAAACGTACAGGAACTCAAACAAGCCCCAAAATATATTATCCACACGCTGGAAGAATAAAAAAAATATTGTATGCTATCCACAAGCCAAAAAAATATTATCCATACACGGGAAGAAGAAAAAATTATTATATACTATCCACAAACTCAAAATGAGCTCTCCACACATGGGAAGAAGAAAAAACTATTATATAATATATCCAAAACACCCCAAACATTATCCACACACTGGAAGAAGAAAGAACTATGATACTATTCACAAACCCAAAATATACTATTCACACAAAGTACAAGAACGCATACAAACCCCAAAATATACTATCCACGCAACGTACGAGAACTCATACAAACCCCAAAATATAATATTCATGCAACGTACGGGAACATATAAGTCCGAATATATACTATCCACACAACATACGTCAACTCATTCAAACACAAACTCTACTATTGACACAGAAGAAAAGGAAAACAAACACAGTCTACTATCACACAAACCTACGTACGTTCATACAAACAAAATATTTACCATCCACACAAACCTATGCTCACTCATACAAACACACACCCACGCATACACATACATATATATTAGAAAAGGAGTGAGTGTTTATAATCTCACTACTTAGCCACTTGAATAGTCTCTTTTCTAGAGTACTGAAGTAGCCCTGAGAAGGGCAGTTGTTTTGGACCTCAGATGCACCTGGCTAATGGTGACGTCTCTACGGCCTGGTACCAGAGACACAACGGCGGCTCCAGTCATTATCCCAATTGACTGTAGCTGCTTGGAGTGCGGAGGCAGCTTGAGTGCTCTCATCATCCCAAGCTTCAGTTCGCGGGAAGCTGAAGACTTCCCTCCTTCGCCTATGATGAGGTTGTGGGGCTGGTAGTGGCTGTGCTGCTGGTAGTGGTTGTTGTGGCTGTGACTGTAGCTGTTGTCGTACTAGTTGTGTAGCAGTACTTACTTAAGGCTTGACCTGACACAGGGGCCTTGGCATGAGGTGAGGCAGGATTCTTTCTTCCTTCTCTTTATTCTTTTTCCTCTCCTCCTCCTCCTAATTAACTCTTGCACGTTCTGCAATCGCCTCCATGGCCAGCTCGTCCAGGAGGCTATGTGCGTACTCCAGGTGCATCTGAAGTTCTACGAGTTTTGTGAGTTTGTTCATCTTCTTTTAGTTGACGAATCAACGACGGGTAGCCAGAATGACGACGCTTCCTCTATATGTATAGCGCGGACGTGAAGGAAATCATCCCGTTACCAAAACGTACTCAACCCGTATTATCACAAAAAACATGGAACGCACGGACCTAAGAAAAACACTCACTCACTTTTTACTTACAAACACTAGCTACAAACACAAACACATACAGACTATTTTTGATAAGCTACGGAAACGAAATGCTTATACACATTTTTATATATACATAAAACAAAAACTGAAATGCTTATAGACACACTTCTCTTTTGTAAGATACTAACATACAATTGGCAATTGAACCAGTCTGTCTTTTCTAGAGTATTGTGTAGCCCTGAAAAGGGCTGTTTTGTGACCAGGGAGTTATGGCAATATTTTATCATCTAAGATTGCGTCTCCATCTGGCGGCAGGCTTTCCCACAGGATAGGGCCTTCTTCTTCGAAAGAGAAGGAGAACTCTTTCGTGTCTACACGACAGTCAGCAAAACCTCTGTCTAGTTCATGCTGTTGCCGATGCTGCTCTCTCTGATTCTGAAGTGTGTACTTCTGATTCCCTTCTTATTTCTCCTTCTTGATTTCCTCTCCGATAATGTTGTTGTTGTTGGATTAAAGTGATTTTCGCTCCAATGGAGCATATATCACTGTTTAATGCACGCACAACTTGCTATTTAATTACTTCTGGGGGAAGGAAGGACAGCCACATCCCCCAGGCTTTTATGTGTTCATGGAACACTTATTAATTAGGCCGTCAGCTCGAGGTACTATTTAGTTCCTAGTGATCTGGATGTATGGCCGAGGTGAGTGGGATTGGACCCAGCACGCACTCATTGCTAAGGTTGCATTGCTTTGCTGATTGAGACGAGTGAGATTGGACCCACCGAGCACTCGTGTATTTGGCTATGGGGTCGTGGTAGAGGAGGAAGAGGCTTATGGATCGGGAGGCGGTTCGCGGCACAGTTTTGGCGTTTCTAAGCTCCAGGGTATAGTTCTAAAAGTGTCGTCCTGCATAGTTTGGAGGATAACTCTGTGCTGTTTTAGAGTAGGTTAAAGATAGATAGCCAGGTTGACAGCCATGGGTTTTGATGTTGCCACCTTGTGTAGCGGGCCCTGTTGGTCTTGGGTATTTGGGACCACCTTGATTGGTATTGGTTTCTAGGGTCTTAGTATTCTAATTAGTGCTGTTTTCGTTGCAGCTTTGTGCTGCCGGATCTGATGGTCGTTGGGTTTTAGACCACCTTATACGTGTTAATTTGGGGTTATACTTCCTTATGCAGAGAGCTTTTTTATTTTGCAGCCTTGTGCTGCGGGATCTGACAGTCTTTGTAGTTTAGACCCCCTTATATATTGATAATTTGGGGTCGTTTTGTTCCTAATCTGTTTTAGTGTGGACGATCCTGATGGTCTGGGTTCAAGACCACCTTATTCAATCTGGTTTCGGGTCCTGTCGGTAACTCTAGATATTTGTTGATGGCTGTCACCATGGGTTTCTGTGAGTGAGTTCGTAGAGGTGTTAATTTTCCTTCCAGATGTTGTTTAAGAGACAAGGAGACGGTTAAGAGTAGAGCAGGAAGGCAGTATAGATAAATAATTATAAAAAAAAAATTTGTTTTAAATTTTGTTTTAAAAATTTCTTTTTTTTTTACATTTTTTTTTCGTCTTGAATTCCTTATTTATTTTGATTCCTTATCTTATTGGTTTGGAGTGAAAACTTTTTATGGTTGTTTGTATTTTATTATGTAGTTCTGTTTTAATTTATTCCTATTTTCCTATTTAATTCTTTTTGTAGCCTTAATTGGTTTTTATTATTCGGGCTATGAACGGCCGTGCCAGTCTGTGAACCCACGAGACCGAGCCGGCCGTCATAATTCCCAAACAGTGATTTGTAATATTTTTGACTGGTCATTGATTTACTTTCTTAGATTTTTTTTGATTAGATTGGATTCGTGTATAAAACTTATGATATTTTCGAATGTTAGATTGATATTGGGGTTTGTGTTCATCAAGAATTCTGGGTATGTTGCAGGGGATCCAATATTATGCTGTTTAACTTTAAACTTAGCCCTTTCTATTTCAAGTTTGTGGCAGTTGTTAAAAATATGCTCTAGGTCTTCTGGGACCCTGCAGTGGTAGCAGTTAGGGTTATGTTGTTGTGGTCCTATGTACTGTCCGAAGCTGTTAGCCAGCTTGGTTTTGCCCGTGAGTATTCTGTTTATGAATTTTTGTTCATTGCCTTTTGGTTTCCTATTTCTACAGACTTCTTTAATGATGGTTTTTAGTTTCCTGCCTTGAGTGTTTGTGTTCCATAATTCCTGCCATTTATTGTCAATGAGGGTTTTAGATATGCTATTGAGTTCGCATATGCTATAATCTAGGTTGATGTGAGTGATTTCGTTTAGTTTTTGTTTAGCTGTTGTATCTGCCATATCGTTACCTGGTATGTTAATATGGGATGGTATCCACATAAATTCTACTTGTAAGTTATTATTTTTCAGTTTTTTAACAATAAATTGGTTTGCCTAAGATAGTTTTCTCTTGATTTGGTGTTGTTATTAAGTGTTGAGTTTATGACGCTTAGCGAGTCACTTATTATTACCGCTTGGGGTATTTTGTTCTCTTTGATACATTTGAGTGCTTCAAGTATGGCCTAGAATTCCGATAAGCTCTTCTATCAGGTCTTCGGTCACTTTCAACATTCTGACATTTTCTATCTCTTCAAGTTTGGTTATTAGGCTTTGCCTGACACGATGTAAATACACGTAAGCTTCGTTCAGCATGGCTGATTGGGAACACAGTTTCATAGGAGGACGAGTCAACAATGGATGGTCATATTGGAGACTCCCCCGCTTTATTTCGTTCAAACGCGGACGCGATAGAAAACATCCCTACGATTTGTTGCGGGGTCGGAAACCAATAATTGTTGTTTTGAGAGAGAGGGATAAAATGAAGACAAAGAGCATGTATTAAGATAAAAATCGAAAACAAACGACAGAAGCATTCTTCACATTTTTTATTCAAACTACAAATAACCAACATTTGACAGCAAAACACTTTATCAAACAAACAATTTTCAAATAACAAACTTTTTTTGACAGTTGTGAAGTTAAGCTAGACTTCCACTGATGGAAATCAACCTGCCATTGATGTGCACTACCTTTCATAGCTAAATACAAAATATAGCCATAATAGTTACAAAACCATCGATCTACTTTTTCATGGTTTCTAGAAGAGAGACGATTAAAATAAGTCACTAAATGTTCTAAAGAATATACAAGACTGCGTTGATGAAGAAAATACGCACAATATTGTCCACACACCATGGAATATGTGCCTTGTAAATTCACATTATTGAATCGTGTAGTCTTGGCACATCTTCTCATAAAGTTGATGATGTCCTCCAAAGGTGGCAATCCTTACAAATCAAAATACTCCACACAACAATCACGGGGAAAGTAGACGTATACCCAGTGGGTTCTTGGGAAATGACTGTCGTCCGTGTTGATGACATAAGCTTGATGGTCTTGAGGTTGGCTATGAGGCAGTTTATCTTTAGCACACATGACAGGATTCCAAAGAAGCAGTATACGAACTGTGGTTCTAAAGGTGATAAAGTTCCCAGGTATCAATGTTTTTGTTGTTTTGTTATGTTGTTGTTATTTACACAGGTAATGATAAGTCGTCAATTCAATTCTGTCATTTCGCTTGAAAATCTCTGACAAGTAACCGTTTCTTCGCTTCGTCTCCGCACTCTGCGCCAAGAGAGCTTCGATGAAATGGATCTCTGTAGCAATTAATGGAGGAGAGGAATGATCATGCAAGTCTTTATACCACTGACGCAACACGGCAACACGGCTTCTTCGAAGCTACGTCCAGTTTTTCTTCTTGATTCATCATTAGACTTTTATCGTATTGAATTCGACTGGGATGATCATTTTGACATCCACAGCAATCTTTCTTGATCAATTCTTTAGTTTGTTCTGCTAATTTTTTGGCAAAACAGGAGACTAAATGTTGTTGTTCTAGCCATTTGGACCTCTTCGTCTTTGTCTTGAGGTTGTACTTCCACGGTATCCTCCCATTCCATTTGTAAAGACTCCACTATTCAAAGAGGGATTAAAGGCTTAGATTGCTTCTAATAGTCTATAATGACTTCACTCAAACTGTTGATTTCTATCTTATTGTCGAATTCGGCATACAAGATGACGTTCACCGTGTGGTCTGTGTTGGGTGTTCAAAATGAATTTCCACACGAATTTGGTCGAATTTGATAGGGTGGAAATTTCCCTCGTCGCTGCCTTGGCCTAGAGTGAAATCAAAACCCTACAAAGCCTAACCTCCTGCATAATCGTCGTACGTAATGCCGTGACTGATGTTATTCCCTAACATGGACAAGTACGATCTCGAGTAATTCTTTTGATCAAAGTTAGGTTCTAAGGGCGTGGTACACATGGTGTTGCCATCGCGACTGACTTCGATCTTGCTCACTTTGCTACGCTTAAACTTGAAATGAATTGTGAACTCCGTTGAAGGCTGAATTCTTGACGATACCAATGATTAAACGTTTGAGTAAATGTCCATGAAACAGATGATCTTCGATCATGGATTGCTGTCTAGCCGAAATGATGAAGTTTTCACTTCTACGCGTCGTATCGAATAATTGATGATCGTTCTGCTCAAAGTGTGGCTGATGTCATTTCCCACCTTAGGTAACACTTCCGCACGTCGCACGTAGAGTCTGGCTTCTTCGATTTTGGTTCTGTAATCGGCAACATCAGCCATCAAATAGAAAGTGGTACTGATGCGGTTCAGTCTCAGGCGGACATCCACACCGTTCAGCAAATAAATTCCTGTATGCACGTCTCCAAATGCAAACGATCCATCTTTTCTAAACTACGTCCTTGCTGCAGGTTCTTTCGACGGTTATTAAAGCCCACATTGTGAGGATGTCACCTGCTATCAGAGCTGTGTCGTTAAACTTGTTCTCACCCGCTGTGTCAGGTTTTCATGCCACGCAACCATCAAGATTGGTGTTCTTGGCTTCTTTTCCATACGTCAAGAGATTTTCCAGGTTGGCCCGCTAGGGGTAAGTATCCATGCTGCTGCTGACTAGATTTTTGTTCAAGTACAAATCCACTCTGCGGAACAAGGAATGCATAAAAGTGTTGACCGGAGCATCTCTAGCATCGGCTCCTGGGTTGTGTTGTCCGTTTCGGTTACTTTGATGTTCAAGTACAAGTAACTGCTATTCAGATCGATAGAATCTTCTGGCTGTCCTTTGATTTCAAACTCAGTGGGAGCTGAATCCTTCAAAGAGGATACGAGATGAAGCTCGACCCATTGGGATTCTTGCATTGTCATCATATTGGGAGGCATGACAAACAGATCCAGTTCCGACTTGAAACAGGCACAATACTCTCGGTACATCATTTTCTTTTTTTTTCTTTCTCTGTGATTTTCTGTAATAATCAAAAACGTCTACGTCTCGGACGGTTCTTCTTTTCTTAGTATTTCTAGCTTTATGAGTGAAATCCTTTGAAGGGGTGATTTCGTCGTCTCTTTCTGATTTGTCCTTGCTGTGGCGTCAGGGAAGCAGGAATGCCTGACTAAGCATCGTCCAGGGCATTTAAAGGAGTTTTTCCGACCCTAAATGTTTTGACCGTTTGAAAGCAAGACATTTTTGCCTGCCCTCAAGAAATATTCTTTGGGGTTTTATTTGTCGGTGACGTCATTTTGGAGAAATTCTTTGCTGTGCATCAATGAGGCATCTTTCAAGGCATGCAATCTACGTGTCACCATCGGTTTCAAAACAGGAGCCACCGAACGAAAGGCTGATTTTAGCATATTTGCTAAGCAATGTCCTCGCTGTCAAGCGACTCCTTGGTACACATGATACATGACTTACGAGTCGTTAGAGTATCTTTTTCTTAAATGGAGTTTCACCGTGACTTTCCCTTTGGTGAATGGAATATTTTGTCCCAGATCTCCTTTTATAGCAATGTTGACAGTGTCGAACTACGAATTACTGACGAGCAAATAATGAGGATGTACAAATTCGCGGTGAACGTGATAGGTGTTTCCACCTTCTTCGTCAGCGTTCGTGACAGACTCCACTTTAAAAGGAATGACACGCAGTAAAGGTACGGAGGTGTGTACCACCACGTTGTACTCCACCACATCGGAGTACACAAACATCAAATTCAGTTATACAGGGAGTCTAAAATACTTTGCAAAATCCAGGTTGTTGGTAATGGCTGGCATGGATCCACCTGACTTAAGCATCTTGACGTATCCACCCAAAATATCATAAATCAGGACAAAATCTAATGCCCAACATTTTGTCATCTGAAAATTTCATCAGTAGGCGACAAGTTACTTTATGGTACTCGAGGTTGACATTTTGTTTGTTGTCCAAGGCTTTGCTAAACATGGCATAGAATTTGGTAGCAATAGTGCTTACCAGATGTTGACCGCTAAAAAGAGTCTGCAGGAATATGCAACCGATACGTGTACCATTTAAATTGGGCAGTCGGTGTGTCTTCCTTAGCGTTAGCAGATTTGTGAGGGTTCAAGTAATTTTGCACTTGTTCGTCATAATTTGAGACCTCAAATTTGTTTAGATTTTCGACGATATTTAGGATTTGTATAGGGTGAATGATTTCCACAAAATCCACTTCCCAATGGGCTTCGTGATCCAGTTGGATAGCCTGAGGTAATTTGGCCGTGTAACAGCACAAAGTGTTATGGGGAAACACCTCCATGAAACTTTCACTGTGCAACCTTAAGTAAAATTGGTTATTGTTGTTCATAAATCCAGAGTTCTGCTGTCCTATGGGTCACTTGAAGTCAGAAGAGTGTCTAAAAGAGGATTATTCTGGTGGTTGTTGTTGTTCGAGTAGTGACTGACGTTCGACGCAAGGCTCCCGTTGTTTCCGTTCGATGAGTATTTCAGAGAAGGATTGGAGAGAAGGTAACCGATGCAACTGCTCAGTAAAGTGGCCCACAATTGTTTGCCTCCTTCTTGCAAACTCAGATTGGCGACGACAACACCGATGACACAAAACACAACAAATATTCGGCAGAAAAAAACGATTTGTGTTTTAGGTACACGTTCTCCACACCACTCATACAAGGGTTGCTTTTGTAGATCTTGCAGAGAGGAACTAGGTGAAGGGATGGTCACTGCGTAGGTAGCGGTTAAGGTTGTGTTGAAGGGCATAAAGTTCACTTCTTTTTATAGTTGATAACTTGCGAAGCGTGGATCCAATAATCAAAACTGGGATGATATCGTTTCCAACGTACTTTGACTTCTTTGACACGTCGTTTTCCCACTTTTCGGGTTCTTTGTTCGAGAACGCTTTCGATGTCGTATACTTCGTCTTCTATTTTGGTCACGCGTTGTAACATAGCAGGTCAAACGTTCCTTTTAACACTTCTCCGTTCATGTCTTCTAATTTATAGACGGCAGGATGACGGCCACGCACTCGTCGAGTGACACGAACTAGTTGGTTAAGTAATCTTTGTCGAAAGTGCGTTTGGTTTTGCCAATGCGCACAGAGTCTCCTCATATCAACACTTTACCGTTCTTGGGGACAGCCACCGTCGAGGACATACAAATAAGCGCGCAAAAAGTCACTGCGTTGTCGATCGTCACTTCTTTGGTGGTAAGAGTGGTTGTACGCTTGCACCAGGTGCGGTAAGATGTCAGTGTACTTGAGAGTGTGTTGATGCGTAAAATATTTTCACATGCATTCTTTCAAAGTGTTTTGAAAACGTTCCACGATGCTGTCTTTGGTTTTGGGATTCACAGTGGTGAAAAAAATTACTGTCAAGTTTCTTTAATTCTTTTTGGAAAGCTTGGTTCAGAAATTCGGTACCTTTGTCGGATTGCCATTAAAAGGGTGACGACCACTTTGTTTCAACACTAGTTTGAGGGCTCGTACTAACTCACTGCTCGATTTGGAAATCAATGGCACGATCCGGGCAGATTTGAAAAAGACATCGATGACACAAAACAAATATTTGTAGCCACGACTGTAGGTGGCCAAATGAGAGACATCGGCTAAATAGTCTTGCCAGTGATGATTGATGCCCTCCACTAGGGTGCGATTTCTGGAAAGTTTTCCTCTAATGGGTTTGTGTAAATTGTACGTCGCTTGTTATTGTCACCATCGTTGCCCTTTAGGTAAAAGGAGACTTTCAGATGGGCATTGGCAGCACGCTACAATTTCTGAACTCCTATGTAACCTGCAGGATGGGATGGATCTTAGTAAATGCTGGCTAACACCTTCTCCATTTTTTAATAAGTCACCCACGCTTCGCTGCTGCTTCTTTGGATGGGGCGAGATGGTGGTTTAGAAACGACTTTAAGTGCCTGATTTGCCACGGGAGTAGAAGTCGAGGTAGTCGTGGCGGTAGGGGTGGTAATGGGATGGCTTTGGTCTTCTTTTTTATTTTATTTTCTTGTTTCCCTTCTTTCTTTTTGACTTCTGTCGAAGGAGGAGTGAACATCATCTTTATAACCCAAGCTCCTTCTCGTTCGTTGTGAAGTGGGAGAAAGGGTCAACAAGGACGCTGCAATGTTACTAGGAATGGGAGCTGCTGATGGTGTTTGAAAGACTTCTCGTACCTCTTCCTCCTCAGGCATGCATTAGGGTCTTAACATTTTTAAGAGTTGGTATAGCTGGTTCGTCTATAGCATTCTGGTGAAAGAGTTGCAGTCGTTAAAAGAGTTTACCGCGCCTTTCCACTTTGTACATTTCGGCCAAATTGCTGAGGTTCATCAATGATTGAATTCGTGTTGTAACTGAGACATCTCGGTCAAATGAAGATTGGAAGGTAAATGCAAGGTCCGTTGTTCTTGCCAACGATTGAATTCCATCCATCGTTTGTAAGGCATTAAACTCAGTTTTCGTCCTTCCATCGGATTTCAATGGTCACGTCTGAGATATTTTAACTCCAGAGGTCCCAATTATCCTCTTGATCCTTTTCATCTTGCTCCCATGAGTCCTCCCAGCATTGCTCCTAATACTCCTTTCAGCAAGGGTCCTAACAACATGGCAAAATTCCTCTGCGTTGGACCAACATTTTCTTATTTTGACGGATGGGTATTTTTTTTTGGACCATTTGGCAAAGAACATGTCGATGCTTGGCTTAGCATTCTTTTTGATGTGGAGACAAAGGTATCATGCCTTTCAAGACATTCAGACACCATTTGCACACCGTATCGACGACGTCTTTGGAGAATGTTTGAATGCGTTGTTTTCGCATGGGTGGAAGGGCTTCGGACAGGAATGACAATACGTCCCAATGTTTGGCTAAACGAGGAGGAAGTCTTTTTTTCCTTTGTGGGTAGATGAGAAATGGCTTCTAGGGTTTGCATCTTTGTTTGTTCCAAAGCACAAAAACACTGATTCTCATTCTTTACCGCAAATCTTTTTTATACTGGAATGTGTTGCCACTAATTGTCTTTACGTCATGGAGGGGTTCTCAACGGACTAAATCGGAACAGTTCTTATTTGGACCAATCCAGCAAACTCTGTTACATGCCCGATCTCTCTTTGACTTTGATTTTGTGAGCAGGTACGTAGTGAGCAGCTGCCACTGCAGCTAAAGAAGAAGTGGGTGTCACCACTGGAGGAGAAGTTCTTGGGTACGCGGGTTTCAACTGTTTGATCCAGTGAAGAAGAGCTGGTGTCAAATTGGGTTTTGCAGGCATCACCAACGACGGAGAAGTGAAAGAACCCGAGGTTACTGGAGACGCGGTCACCGTCGCTGCAGGTCGTGGTTTGCGAATGTAAGGTTGAGTCCCGGCCAAAGTGTCTCTCTTACTAGTTGAATCTGTTTTCTGAGGGCTTTTCTTTTTCTGGGTACTTTTCTTTCTCTGTGGGTTTTTCGTTTTCTGGGGCTGTGACCTGGTCTTGATACCGTTGCTCTTATTCTTCTTTTGGGTTCATTTGGTTTTATTGGAAATGGATTTTTCTTTGGGAGGACTTTGGGGTCATTAGGATCCCGTTTTAAGAGGGAGGAATGATGACGTCTCCTAGAGAACCGCTGGTTTGAATGTCGATGAGGCGATCAGCCAGTTGCGTCAGGGCTATTTTGTTTCTGTCAAAAAGCGTTTCGTCTGATGAAGAATGTGAATGATGCCTTGTAGTAATTGACGTGCTGTCACCGTAAGCCATCGTAAGACTTCTCTAAGACTGTATAAGACACGAGCAAGTATTTGTGGCTTTCTTTCGCGACTGATGCTGTATAAGGCACGAATCAATTTGATGGCAAGGTGAGACTGACAGGACGGTCATGTTTCACGATGTATGAGACAGACCCAAAGTGTGCGTGATTTTTATTGACTTTTGTTGTTGTTAGGTCCACAACGAGGTGGTGTATACAGCAGGCCCTCCTACTTGGCACCAGTGGTGAAACAGATGGCTACTAAATCGCAAATAATCGGGGATAGTAGGGTTTAAATCCACGAGTAAATAGGCATGTGGGGTTTGAGTGGCCTCGTCGTACGCATGATTCAGCCAAGGTGTTCCTAGCTGTTTGGCTAAGACTTGCACATGCGATTTACTTCCAGGACTTTTAAACAAGACCACGTAGAGATCATTGAGACTAATGGTGCGATGGGCTTTACTTTGTTGACACACATTTGGAATAATGTAAATGACACTGGCATTACAATGATACCCTTTGCGCGTAAACTATAGTTGAATTTCTTCTTCGTCTTCTCTAACATATCTTCGAAAATGACCAGATGGGTTTGATTGGGGTCAAACACGGTCCCGTTGTCTTCGCCAGGAATGCCTTCCACAAACACCATGGAATCGCCTTGACTTTTTTGCACAGTCCCACAACCTTTTCGACTGGATTTTCCATTGTCCCTATAAATCTTGTCCGTATACAGCCCCAAGATCTTTTTGACTGGATTTTCCATTGTCCGTATACAGCCCCACGACCTTTTTGACTGGATTTTCCATTGTCCGTATACAGCCCCACGACCTTTTTGACTGGATTTTCCATTGTCCGTATACAGCCCCACGACCTTTTTGACTGGATTTTCCATTATTTTACAGCCTCACTGTACTAATTGCATTTATTGTTGTTATTGACATTATTTTCTACTGTACATATAGATTTCAATGTTGCATTTATTATTGTCATGGTCATTGTTTAATATGGCACGTTTCCAGTGCAATGGACTATTTATTTTTTTACCTGAAATGAAAATGAGTTTTTGATGTGAACGGTTTGGTAGCTACCAGACGCTGTTTTCTAAGTGATTAAAGTCTTGTAACTTTAAATTAGATTGGAAACTAAAACATTTTTGTCAAGCTGTCTTAACGTGTTCCTTCTATCCAAGTAAATCGGGTCATGCAAGTACTGTTTGAATAATAGATGTTGATAAGGATTGTTATTATTATTATTATTATTATTATTATTCAGGTGAAATTGTACAGAACGTTACATGCAAGCCGCTGGTTTGCCAGTCTAATGGTAGCATTATAGCCGAACCCGTGCAATGCCCAGATCGACAGCTCCAGTGTGTAGACCCCGTGATTCCAAAAGGAAAGTGCTGCCCCGAGTGTAAAAAAAGGTCAGTTAGATAAACAAATGTGTACAAAAAGCATACATACGAACGTATTTTTTTACTTGTAGAAAAAAGTTGACGATTACTTTGGGGACGCAAGGGTACATATTCTTAATTATGGAGGAATTATTTGTTGAGATGGGTGAACATAGAGTAAATTTAAGGAACCAAAGAAGGCAGGCATTGCCAGATGACATTAATAATACATTGTATTGTATCTCATGATACAATATTGCCGGTTATAAAGGGAAGACACGACCAATAGGCTAATCCCTAAGGTTTAGATTCTATACATAATGTATAGGAAAACATTTCAACTTAGAAACCTCCGTTTGGAAGTAAATAATTATCAATCGCCAAATATATAAAAATATTTTAACACAAAAATGCGTTTCGTTGAATCAAAAGGTTTAACTCAGTCGTCATGTGTAGTTTACTAATTCGAAAGAATAACAAATAATAAAAAACACGAAATCGTATGAACCAACCTCATTTAATAAGAGTATTTTATTTATTACGATACCTGATTAATTCTACAATTATATCAACACTATATTAACTTGTAAGGAAAACATAGTCCGTAAGATAGCCTTTTCACGTAAAGTGAGCGGTGACACCAGATTATGTATTGGTGCACACTGACTTTGACTTTGTTTTTAAAGCGAATCCAAGTTGTTTAAAGCGATTTAATTAAACGTTTCGTTTTCCATAAGATTTGCGATCTTTCGAACTGGGACAGCCAATCACCTCTATTCTCAGTCAAATAATGTTCTTCCGCTGGAAATGCACATGGTTCTCGCGACAATAAAAAAAAACTGAAAGAAAATAGACTGTATAATATTAAACCTTTCCACATTGCCCCAATCATACTGATATCTCTACTCCTAATATAAAAGACGAGGTACATCCTATATTTTAAAAAGTTGGACTTTCAAGTATATACATGTACTTTTTGGATAATTTTCATATTCTTAATGTGTAATTGCTAATTAAATTATTAGGTTGGGTGGTGGCGGAAGGAAGTGGCGGATTCTGACGACAACGTAACGCTTTTCATTTGACTAGATTTTTCATTCATTTAAACATTATATCGTTAACGTTTACATATTTACTCTTAACACAAAATGCACAAGTCACAGCTTGATATAAAATTTAAAAAGTTTCTTTCTAATTCTTGTAGTAAAAAGGTTTATATAAGGATTACAATAAATTAAAAACCTATAATCAATAGAAAAGTGGGGGGGGGACAGAATATTCCTGACTATATTATTTACATATTTTCGCTATTTTGTCACAATAAATCAATAGGAATTATAAGTCTTTCTTTTTAATAAATTATGCTAGTTTCTGTAAATTATAGTATCATGTTACATTTCCAGGACGAACTGGCGTACTTGAGAAGTTGTTCTGTACGGAGAAGATAACATGGTTGGAAGTAAAATCTGTCGTTGTGGAGGAGACCGGTGGTTCACTACAGCGCTTTGCGATGAGAAGAAAATCTCAGAAAAACTGCTGAAAAACCTTTGAAAATATCTGGCTGATTTTAAGCTTTATTTAGACGCATCTCATAATTTGTGACTGACTTCAGTCAGAAATGAGTAGTAAAAATATAAATGACCTCGAGATTTGATATTTTTCTTAAAGGTCTGTAACAAAATTTCAAAATATACAGAACTCCAGGAAATATTTTTTATTTTGATAATTCAGCATCACAAAACAACAGAATACTTGTATTAATTATTATTCTCCAATAAGTACTACTAAAAAGCCATAGTACTATATATATATATATATATATATATATATATATATATATATATATATATATATATATATATATATATATATATATATATATATATATATATATATATATATATATTCATGTCACAAGATAAAATATATGAGAGTTCGAATATGATGAAGTCTGCAATGGACATACGACAATATATAAGATCTACATGAAAATACATTGTGTTTAACACAGGCTCTAATTGCTTTATAACACTTATGGAAGAAAATAGAGATGTACGTCCTCGTTCGCTGTATGCATAACAACGGTAAAAAAGTAATAATTCGTTATGTGTTTTCACGTGTCAAGATGTCTAAATGAAAACAGATTACTAACATGCAAGTACCATCTGTTCAGATATATCGGTAGATATATATTTTATTTCTCACTTGCAAGGATTTTGTCGTTCCTAACATATGTGACAAACTGACGCATTAAATGCTACGCGCTTTCCAGATATGTTGAAGCGCCATATTAAAATTATCACTGATAAGTCATTCAGCAGAATATATTTACAAATATACGATTGGTGACAGTCCTTTTTTAAACATTACTGTCAAGGTATTCACGTAACTTTTTCAGTATCGTTTACATCATGTAGGGTATACTGTAGTGCATAACCTCCTTCCTAAATGAAGGCATTGTAACTGTTGTCAACGTCGCATTGCTCGCCTTGGAAACCGAATCCCTGGTGAAGGCTGTCAATGTCGCATCGCTTGCCTTGGAAACGTAATGCATTATGGAGGTTGTCAATGTTTCGGGAAAATGAATACGTTTATGAAGGTTGCAAATGTTGCATAGCTCGCCTTGGAAACCGAATCTTTGGTGAAGGTTGTCAATGTTATATTGCTTGCCTTGGAAACCGAATCTATGGTGAAGGATATCACTGCTGCATTGCTCGCCTTGGAAACTCAGAAATAGTGTTACATGGAATGTTGCTGAAGTTTAACCATTCACCATATACTCTGTCTGAAGTAGTATCCCTCGTAGTGGGAAATTGTATTGGCAAAAGAAGGTACTTAACTCTCATTTCCACGGCATGATATAGCAAATAATGTGTTAAGAGTACCGTTAAAACTAACAAAATGGAAAGTAACACCTTAGTGTTTTGACCTACACCAGATTCATCCGTAATGTACTTTGTCTTTGATCTTGTGCAACAAAGTCGGATGCATTTGGATTAAGGTTTGTCCTCATGGTTGTAGTGCTGGAGAAAATTCTTCTCTCTTCACCTTTATTTAGAAGAGTTTAACTTCCAGAAGATTCTTCCTTTAAATATCTTTTCTTTTAGTGGAAAATGTATTAAGCCATGCATAGTCGAGATTGTGCAGACGTGTCGTTTTACATAATACACACACACACACACACACACACACACACACTTGTGAAAGGTGTCAAGTGGGGACCAATGAAAAATACCAGTCAAATGGGGACCTTATTAAATACTATTCATACTGCAAAATTCTCTTAAATGGAACATTGCTAGAAGAATAAATATCATTATTATAGGTTCAACACTATGACATTTCCTTTCTTCACATTGCGTTATTGTCATAAGCAAATGAGGACTTCTTACTCAAACAAGCAGTGCATGACCTCGTATACACCATGACAACTGGGGACATTTCTTACACAATACAACCTAGGACTTTCTTATTCACACATGTCCAAACAAAACATGAAGATGTCCTACACTAGTACATCTTGGTTGTTGTTGTTGTTTTTATAGGGTTTAACGCCTTTTTTTCAGCACGAGAAAGGTTTTACATGGGGAGCAGAATAAATTGTGCAGAATTTAGAACCAAGGAAAACCCCGGAAAGAACCATTGACACACGAGAATCTACCGGCAAGCTTTCTTATATAGCCATATTGTCCGAGCCCGAGAGCACTTTAGACCACTTGGTCACTCACGTCCCCAATGCATCTTGAACCTAAGACACATAATACTCTAGAAATGAAAAAGGATCTCATACAAGTGCGATGGAGATGGCTTACACAATAACCGTTCTGGACATTTCATGTCAAATTTCTTCATAAGGCAAGCAAGTAGAATTTGTTGTGTATTACACAACAGCCGTTCAAGACTTACCTGGTGCCATTTCTTAATTCGCAAACATGCGAAGAACTCGTTGACAATACCGTATCATACAATAAAACAACGCAGGACCTGCCTGGTGTACGTTTAAATTAAGCAAGCAAGTGAAGACCCCATGCATAACATGGCATCTTACACAACGAAAACTCAGGACCTGCCTGGTGTAATTTCTTCATTATGCAAACAAGTGAAGACCCAATGCATAACATGGCATCTTACACAACGAAAACTCAGGACCTGCCTGGTGTAATTTCTTAATTAAACAAACAAGTGAAGACCCAATGCATAACATGGCATCTTACACAAGAACAACTCAGGACCTGCCTGGTGTAATTTCTTCATTATGCAAACAAGTGAAGACCCAATGCTCTCTAATAAATCATGATCTGATCAAACTCCGAGGGTTACTGGGATATTGGCACTTCATAATAAAGTAATGTCCATGTCTCAATGAAGCAACTTAAAACTGAAATTCACACTGGGATTCTCAGGGTCCTCTGTGTCAAATTATAGACAATTCCCATCAGGGGCTAACCATATAGTACGTGTACAAAAATCTGGCAAAGCTTGACCCTTCCCCTCCTCCTTGTACACATGCGTAGGTTTTACACCCACCCCACCAGAGTATGTACGATTGACGCACCCCACCCCCAAATTCTAAAGCATGGCCTATATTTAATCCACGCAGAAACGATCAAGGAATAATAATATTAAAGTGTTTAATAACACAGATAGACCACCGACGTTGAATATCTGGCTGCATAAAAGAAATAAACTGCGTAACTTTAAATAGTTTGTCTAGCGTCTGCGAAACTTCTAACGTCGGTCGAACAGATTACATATTAGACAAATTATCGAGGTTCCACACCCTTCCCCGTTTCTTATGCATACGTACGTTATCAGTAGACCCCCCACCAAGCGTATGCATTTGAATTAAATCCCCCCCACCTCTGCGTATGCATTTGGGTTAAATCCCTCCTCCATAAGTACTGTGATGGAGCAAATTTCTGTCGATCTACGGAAAGTACATTAGTTTGGGCCAGAGAACAATTAATTAGATTTATGGGGACAGGCGCTTGTTAAATCCTGCAGTGATTCTTAATGTCGAGTCGGTAGCGGTAGAGATTTTTAAATGAAGCAGTCGTTTATTTAACCGCGAGACGGACTATTTGCAACACGGCTAAGTTCGATGCCATAGTGGATCTGTCGAAATTGAAAATTTTCCAGAAACCGTAATTCGAAAACCTGGAAGGTCAAGTTGACCCCAATTTTTTCGCCTAGATAAAAGGCGGTAAATATATTTCATCCTGATTGGTTATGCTATATAAGGGGCGTGTTTGCCACACGAACTTCCTAGCTGTAAATATTTCCCCCATTGAAGAATTTGTTTAGTCTAAGCTTTGATGCTAGAGTAAAGGTACAGGGGACTCCGAGAGTCAATTTTGGAACAAATTCTCTCGTCAAACATTTGTCCAAGGGTATGGATGTCTGGAAGGTCGACGGACACCATTTTGGCGGTAGAAGCGATAAACGCTTAGCAAAAAAAAAAAAAGGTATTTTGCCTCAATTTCATGAAATTCGTTGATACTAAGATAATGATTTGTTTGAATTATTTGATATGTGCATTACTTTATTTATTTAAATTTGTAGATCAATTCTCTTGAAATACGTATAACTGCGTTGAGTTTATATATATATATATATATATATATATATATATATATATATATATATATATATATATATATATATATATATATATATATATATGAATTCGTACAATAATCTTTATATAAGGTTGTCGAATTGTTTGAATTTTTCGCCGTGTTTTATAGGAATTAGGTTCTAAGATTTCATGTATAACTTTAGTTAATATGATTTTTCGAGAATCCGTGTGAATTCACCGATCCCAGGTTATTTCACGCATGATAAAGACTTGAGTACATATTGACTGAAATTAAACGTTGTAAAGCCATGCAGTGTAATTTCATGTATGCTAAAGACTTGAATGTGTGTATTCGCTGAACATAACGTAAAGTAAGGTAGGGAATTTCATTCATTCATTTGTGTAATTGAGACGAGAGCGGAGTTTCTAAGTCTCGTGTGTTAATGCGAAGTGATGAATTAGCCATTAGGAAGTACATGAATCTTATGAAACTAGATTTGTTTTGGTCTGCCATGCTTGGGCCGACTAATAGCATTGGTATCTGTTTCAATACCGATAGTAAGATCTGATAACGACAGGAGAGTAATGTGCTATTCCCAGTTGAATAACCGACAGGAAATTTAGGTTGTTCTCTTATTTTTCAAAAGGGGAAAATAGCTCTTCAGATGTATTCCCAGAAGTATCATCAGATGTACCTATGCGCTGACTTATCCAGGCATGTGTGTATCTACATGCTTAAATATCCACCTACCCACACAAAATTTGAGGGCCGAAGGGAGACGAAACAGTAGTAAGGTTGGAGAGAAAATTAAAAAAAAGGAAAAAGGCGAAAGGACAGAGGACAGCTACAGTCAAATTGGAGTGAACTAGAGATAAGCAGGTTATGCAATAGTACAAGACAATGACTTCTATTGTTCACTCGATCATGTGATGAATTATATGTGTTTTGAAATTCGCTGAAAGATTTATTCCAAAAGGAAGTGTACCTTCCTAATGTACTGTATTATCACCATTGTTTATGTAATTGATTAAATTTTAATTTTCTATGTACGGGAGCTGGAGTTCTTGTATTCTAAACATCTGCTCAGATCTCTATTTGTTCTATCTATAAGTTTACTCGATCCGGGCAATAACACCGAGGGCGATCATCTCCTAGATAACGAGAACCAAATAAAGCGGACACCTTGAAAGAAGGTACATTCGGCCAATCAACCCTCACCCTTTACATAGAGTGGGGGCGTCTTACAAGCACCTACTAAATGGATGGCCCCATATGAATAATTTCAAAATCCAAATTTTAGATCTTGAAACACTTGTTCCCCATTATTTCAATTTCATTCAGAATAATTGGTCCATTTCCTGATGTCTAAGAAATGTCAGTATCACAAGTGAAAACAGTGGCATTTTTTATATGACATTAAAAAAACCACATTTTTTAAATTAATGTTGCTTTTTTTGTCATTTGACTGGACATTTTCAAAACAGCAGACAAGGCAAACATAGAAAACAGCAGGAAATTTTTTTATCATGTCAATAATGATTTAGAAGTCATTTTCCATACTGTTTCTACATTACCTTCATTTTATTTTACATGTCATTTCAATATGAATATTGATAAAAGCAACTCAGCAGATAAATCTAAAATAGCTGCCTGCATGAAGACACATTTTCAACAATGATTTCATCTTAACTTATATTATACTTCACCAAAATTTATTTTTAAGGAAACTTCATATTGAATTCCAAGCACATCAGCATTTTTGAAGCCAATTAATTTTTTTTCATTTTAGAGTACAACTTATTTATCCAACCTATTTTCACCTGGATAATACTCTAAAAGTGTAAAATTAAACTGCTGCAAAAAAAAATATAATCTAATCATTTGCATTTCTGCAGAGGGGCCACGGGTGGCTGAGTCGCCTGAAGTACTCCACTTTACTGATCACTGCCATCGTACCTGTCTGCGTGGGTTGATTCTTGGGCTCAGCAAATGTGGGTATGTGAGAAAGCTTACCAGTAGCTCTCTTGTGTTGTTGGTTCTTACCTATTTTTTTCCGGAGGTCTCCCACCACCAGTTCTACTGGCCTTGACGTACAGCCGTATCATGGACTAAAGAATGGCATTAACACAGCAACAATTCTGCAGAATTTCCTTCCCACAAAAGAATCTTTAAAGACATAATAATTTAAAAATAAGTGAGAGCAAACTTGCAGTTTGTCGAAAGTTCAAGTTAGGCCCCCACTCCATAACTTACAAATTGTCACACAAGTGATGTGTATTTGAAACTTGTTGGTGTCCCCAAAGGGGTAAGTTATATTAATAGCTTAGCCAAAGCATTTTTGGTCAGTGGTTAATGCATTTTATTTACAATGCTGTTTTTGCATAAACATTTTCTATGAATGTATAAATAATGGTAATGTAAATAAGTCTGTCAGATGTTTGTAGAAAGCATTTCACACATGAATTGATCATAGATGTCAGTTACTATAAATGTACATGTGCTACTTTCACAATAAAAAAGTTCTGACATGAAATGCGTTTTTGTTAACTATTAATTTCTCTGCAGTTTCTGAAAACATATTCCAGGCAGATAAAAATGGGACATTACTTGTCGGCACAGTTATTTTATAAAAGCTCTTATATCATTGTAAGTACAAAAAAACTACGAATGTTTCTTATAAACGTGTGTATTCTGGTATCTATAACCTGTAAACATGACATTGCTGGTTAGAAAAAAAATAGCGGTACATTGTATTTATCACCCCGCTGTTATATGTGACAGTTCAGTCCCACTGGTTATGTGGTGTTCAACAATTTGCCCTGTCATAATACATTCAACAAATTATGTAGTAACACATGCACTGTATATCATTTCATGTCGCATTTAGACAATGACATCTGAATTACTTTAATTCATTCATCATTTGACAAATTTAGTAACTTACAGACAAATTCAGTGTCTGACCACTCTCACCATTCTGCAAGTTCAGCTTCGGTTCTCTTAACCACCAAAAGCACGCACAGTACATATGACATTGTTTGTACACGGCACACATGCTATACTTGCATTAAAGAACCAGCATTTCTCCCGAGTTATGTACAGTTCAGCAGGATGCTTGCTGATGATGTCCACAGAATGTTACATGTAATGTTCAGTTATGTAACTATGCAACAAAATAAGAAAATTCTTTAAATGATTAGCAAAAAGACTTGATAAATTGTTTATCTTTAATTGCAAAAATATGATGACCATTTCAGTGAGGAACATCTCTCAGCACTTTTGAAGTAATTTCCAACTGACATAAAAACGGCCTCACGTAACTTCTCTCATGTGTCAGTCCACGTTAAGCTGTACATTTTTTTAATTAAAAAAATACAAGCCTGTAATTAGCCTTAATACTGGCCTTTGCAGTCCTTATGCAGTACATTAAAATCTTTTATTTTTAACCGACCTTTTGTTAGGTATATTTGATTTAATTATATCTGATTTAACACATATATTTATTTAAATTTAATTGTTTATTTGTCAGTCTTAATTTTTATTTATTTTTCATTACATGCTATTGTAATGTAAATTATATTCACTGGAGATGATACGTTTCCCAGAAAATAGTTTTACCTTGATTGTTCGTTTTGTAAACACCAGGTGTTGATCAGATAAACAGACATACAAAAAGACATGCAGACTTATATTGTGTCTAACTGGCACAAAGATGAGTTCATTTTCATCAGACTCCAACTTATTGTCACCAGAATTGACTTTCAAAAACTTTCAAAATATATTCACCTGGTTCATAAATTGCCACAATATCTAGAAAATCTGGTCAGATTAAGGATTTTGATTGACAGATTCCCTTTAGAACTGAAGGCTAATCCATGGTAGTCAGTAGAAGGTTTCTGTGATTTCGTCTAAGGCCTTCCCCCTTTTCCATCAGAACGACAAAAATAAGGATTATTGGAGTGGGTTGTATCGTTACCACTTAGCACTTCCGACGTCATCTATCAGTCAGTGCTTTACAGAGATGCGCACTCTTGACCAGGACTTATCCCCATATTTAAATGTAGACTCCTTTTCAGGTCGTTTTTGCATTATGACCTGCTCTCTGAGTTTCTCTCGATGCAGCTTAAAGGCAAAATCTGGTAGTTCCGATAATAACTCTGAATTGATTTACCTGAAGGTGTCATCTATGGTACGCATAGGTGTGTCGCCCAAACACCAGATTAAATTGAGAGGACCCTAAACTATCCTATCTGGATCTGATGCAGACATGGGTGAGTTCTGGAACATACGTCTTTGACTCCTTTCTCTTCTCTTTAGCCCATATTCCGTGCATATTTAATAAACTTTGACCAAAGCTTTCGCACATTACATTTTCCAAATACGCAAAGGAGTACATCAACTAAACATTCCTCACATAAAAAGATCGCCTGATAAGGCAATTCAGAAGATACTTACTTGAAAATTGATGTTCATAGAATACGTTGGATGTTTGCTCAAGATGCGTTCCATGCGAGCGTAAAATGTTTTATGGTTTAGCCAGAACCATGAGATGCAAACCGTGGATACTATATGCATTACACTGGGTACAATTAATAAGATAGATACGTACGATCACTTATAAAAAATGGCTACTAGTGTGCAAAACAATACTCTCTCTAGTGAAATCTAGATATTCCTATGAAATTTACGATCTGATAACACACATGCTATCTCACCTATGTGAGCTAATAGGTTTAGTTTTACGCACAACACCATCCCTCGAAGGAATCGTAGGTTTAGTTTTACGCACAACACCATCCCTCGAAGGAATCGTGGAGCAGATTGTTGACGCACCGATTCGATTTTTCATGCACGCTAACGTCCGTCCTACTTACCGACATCGTCACCATTGGTTTTCCACTTCGGGTCATGTTGGAGGTTCATGGAAAAGCGCGGAATCTGTACTATGGGGGATAATGTGTCTCAAGATGCATACTAAAGACGTATACAACATGGCCATACACTCTTATAGAGGAGAATTGCCCGATGATCTTCAAGTGTTGTACTCATATAAACCACAGAAGAAAAGAAAACTATCTTCGACTATACCGCATAAAGGTCACTCTTTGGAACGAATTTTCTGTCATCAAGATCAAGGAAACCACGTAACTTAGACTAAATGATTTTCCTCAGCGCATACCAATCACACTTGCGTTCTCAGGTATTTCGGGTGCTTTCACTGCGAACGCGAGAAACGTGTTTGCACGAGCCTTTACTATGTTGCACTATGGGAGGGAAGAATGGGGTGAAGTTTCATAGATATTTGTCATAGCAGAAAGTGAAATTTTGTCTTGCTGCTGTTTGTCTGAACGTCGCCACGTAGCCTGACCCGAATTATATTAATGCTACAGCAAAGCAACTGTTAATTATAGAACCATGAAATCAGGCATAAGTAGATAGTTTGAATGGAATTTATGCCATTACAGCGATTTTCCCGTTTTTCGAAAATTTGGACCGTTTTGAATACACTCTTGATTTCCCGATTAACTAAAATCCGATTACGGTAAACAAATAAAATTTGTTAGGCATTTTCACAATGATATGAAAATAATCAGGTGAGATTTTCAGGCACTTGAAATAATTGCTTAAACTTTAATGCCAACACTTTATGGCAAAAACTTAACATAACTAGGTAAAAACCATCTGACGCAGACAAATGAAATTTATTAAGCATATTTTGTATTTAAATAATAGCTAGAAATGTTTCTACTTTTACATAATTTTCAATTCTTATGATTTACACATACTTGACGAAATAATTGCAAACACTGTTAGCAATAGGCACCGAGGTTTACAAATAAAATATGATGCATACATAAGTACGTACGTACGTGCGTGCGTGCGTGCGTGCATGCATGCATGCATACATACACACACATACATACATACATACATACACACATACATACATACATACATACATACATACATACATACTTGGAAAGCACTTTAATCGAATGAAAATGCGTTCTTTCAAATTCAAACAAAAGGCATGCTAAGCAATGAAATCGTAAAAATGGGAGAAAACGAAATACGTGTTTGTCCTTTTGAATTGTTACAAATGACCCAAATTAGATAGTACTTATGTCAACAAACTTATTCGACATTTCGCTGAAGTAATTGAGATAGAAGAAAGGTGACACCAGCATGGTTTACGTAGAGAAAAGTACTTTCAACTCAATCACATGCACATAATTATTAATATTCACAATTACAGTGTATGATCTGTATCAGTAATTCACGTACAACTATATTACTATTTTCCCATGATACTGTCAGTTGTTTACAAGCTTTATACAAATGGTAGAATAAAAAGACAGCAGGTGGTAGGAAATGATGGACTATAGGGGAAAAGATTAGTGTCGCATGGCCAAAATATCATACAAACTGATATAAAAAGCCGTAGCCCATGGGCACGCCAGTTAATTCGCCAGAAACTCAAACAGGCTTCTGTCTTTACAGGTAAAATTATCGTCTATGTACAATTTTTCATATAGTATAAGGATTTTTTAGTGTTATAAGAATGTGTAGTGTTAAGATGTTAATCTAACATCAGCATGTTTCAACATTAGATTATTTTAATATTTCTTTACTATTCTTTAATACAATGTATTGGAAAATTTAATTGTTTGAAGAACTTATATTTGCTTGCAATTATATTGTTGATTATATTAAAAAGCAACGTTTGCTACCAACTTCATATTCAGTACTAGTTAATTTAGAAATAAAAACTCTTTAAATAATAGAGTTTAGTATGTTGACATTTTAGAACAAATTCAGTAAAATATATTTCAATTACGGTATTAATCTGAAATATTGAAGTTTAGATTCTATAGCTATGGTGAAATTATTCGATATTTAATTATATTCTAAAAAGCAGAAATTATACAATGTATGATGCTGGTAAGTGAAAGAATATCGTAGTTTTATATGTATCTCTTATATCCGTAATTTAAGCTTATGTAGATTGATACTGGAACGTAATCTTATAAGTTGAATATTTCAATAAATGTTCCTTCGCCAGAAACTCAAACAGGATTCTGTCTTTACAGCATCCCGTATCTCTCGCAAGCCAAATTCCCAGATGTAGCCACATCTTCATCGTCAAGTGACACCTCTTTCAAGAGGATTGAACTTCGTCTTTCTTTCTCTCTCTCTCTCTCTCTCTCTCTCTCTCTCTCTCTCTCTCTCTCTCTCTCGCTCTCTCTATTGGGTCATGAAAACAGCTTGACCAAGAGTTTATTAGATAATTCATCTCATAAAAGCTGATGGACAATTCCTTCTCGTAAAGGCCTATGGATAAATCTTTCCAATGGATAAATCTCCTTTTCGACCGATAAATATTATTTTCATAAAAATCTGCTAATTAATGATGTTACTGAAAATATTGAACACCGGACAATGGCTTGGAAATCATAGCAGCTCACACATGAACAGCAATCTACAGTCTACTTTCTAAATGTTTACATTCATTTTTAGTTTGTTAATTTCACTTAATTGGATGTAGCTTAACCCAACTCAACTTAGATATTTGATCAGAAACCATCATACTCAAAGGAACCTAAGAGTAGATACAAATGAATTTGACATAATGGTAGCACAATAGAAGATGATAAGACATGGCGTAAAAATCAGATTCAAAACATTATAAATGTAATTCCAGTGCCAAGAACGAGATAGTTAAAATATTGAAGAAAATGGTAACATCTCGATGATGTTGTAACCTTGTAATTTAGTATGATATACTATGGAGAAGTTTCGAAAATATTAGATGTGACAAAACAAAACGACAGGTCTTGTTGAGGATACGCAACCTTAGATATACTCTTGAACGTAATGTTCTTGAGTGTGAGTGAGCGATTTGTATTTTTAATTGTAGCTTTAACAAGTTTTCAGTCATATCGCTACAATGTCTGCAGTGTGGCAGTTTATAGTCCCACGCAGTCGCATTATCCAGACACCAGGCTGACCGGTCCTAACACAAACCTCTTAATGCTAAGCGCCAAGCGAGGCATCTTAATCTGTTTGTACCATTTTTATAAGTATTTTGTATCACTTGGCTGGGGTTCGTGCCGCGATCTCAGAAGCTGACGCACTAACCACTTTGGCCACCTGAGCGGTCTCGTAATGTTCTTCAATTAATCAAAGTAAAGCTCCCGAGGAAATAGAGATGTCAACAGTCAACGCAACAAACACGAAACTGCCGGTTAATCAATATCAACGATATGCTGGTACTAAAATTGAGTTATAGTGCAGAAACGATACCCGTCAAGGCTGGAAGACGGTCAGAAAGGACTCAGTGCACGAAACCTTATTCGCTAGGTAAGCGGAATTTAACGCTCGGTTGTTTACATAGATACTGGATTTATATTTAGGAATGCAAGATATATGCATGAAATTATAATAATAACTGACACCTATATATCGAATAACTTGGAAAGCGCATATCCCAAGATCACACATTACATGCAGATGTACATGATTATATGTAAGTACATTATAAATAAGGACTCCAACATGAACAAATTGGTCAGAGAGCTATATATCGTTCCAAGCAGGAATTGCACACGTTATAAATCGGCACCTATATACACTAAAACAGAGAGGTAAGCGCTTATCTCTGAAAAATCTCATATTGTATGCGTTGATACATGATTATGTAAAGAAAGCTTATTATAAATAAGTATAACAAAATAAGAGGGTTGTGATTCATTCTAAGAAGGACTCTAACCCGAGCATGTATGCTAAATGTTAGTAACATTTTTAACGTCCTATGAATTATCCGGCAAAGGAAAGGGAAATGATTTTCTTCAGGACTACAATAACATGCGATAACAGGTGGTTGGTTCATTAAATGTAGTAATATCTTAAGACAGGCAAATAGCGCATGCTGAAACGATATTGTGTTGGCGTGTTTGATGGTCAACAGGTCATCTTTACAAGCTAACACAACAGGCTATACAAATAAGGCCAGCATTTCAGTATTTATATTCACATACAATTTTTACATATTTGCTTTAAATTTTATTATTATTATTATTATTATTATTATCATCATCATCATCATCATCATCATCACGTTGCTCATATTCCGGATCATTAAAATGGGTTTTAAAATATCCTTTACATTTATCCAGGTTTATTCTCAATATTTTTTTCTGCACTAGTCTTCATTTCATTATAATTATTCCAGCTTGGTTCACCACACGGTAAGTATGTATTTTAATGAATATGCGTTAATGACAATGTCATACGACATAACAGATGTTTGAATGGAAACATGTGGAATTGATTTCGTGATAATACGAATTTTAATGTTGTTCTTTGAGTATATATATACAGCGTGAGAAATCCCTGTAATGAATCATTTTTATACCTGATCTAAAAAGGTAAGTCAAACGTAACATTTCTGGGATTTCGCTTAATGTTGCTAGTCCTCGAAAATCTTAAATATGATGGCTTTAATATACACGATGGGCTACAAGATAGGAAACGTAATATTAAAGAGAGGGCAGTTGAGTAGCTAAAAACATCATGTCAACACTATTATATATATATATATATATATATATATATATATATATATATATATATATATATATATATATATATATATATATATATATATATATAATGACTAAAGCTGCTGCTCATTCTCGTGCTTCTTATATAATATTTTTTAAACGTCTAAAACTGATCGGTTGACAGCTTGTGCTGTGAGTATAATTACCTAAATATCCCCCGATTAAAATGACAAGGAGAGATTGAAAAAAACATGTTGGCAATGTCTACCGGCATATTGTCAGACGTATGATTTCCTGGTAATGGAATTTATGTTACTGTTGTCAATATTTGGCAGATTCTGAGAACTTTTGCTTACTAGCATATACATAGTTTGTATGACGTATAATGCTCAGAAAAGCTCTGGCTTTCAAGTTACCACTATCCAGATATAACTTAAACTGGGGATTGTTAAGTAATAATTTCAAAAAATTTGGATAAATCTTTGTTTTCTTATTTGATTTACGATAATTCAGTGGCGTTAATTATTTGATTATGCGGTGAAAAGGTAGATATACCGTACAACATACCGGTCTACTGTGGTCTTAGTTACTCTATGTCAACATAATATCCCTTATTTATTTCATTTGATATTGTTTGCACTTATTTTAATTAAAGGCAGCGCGTGGTGGATAATTATGAATACACAGAAGTGAGATCTGTCAGTGATCAGTCTTCTTTTGAGTTTCATTATTGTGAGATCTGTCAGTGATCAGTCTTCTTTTGAGTCTTATTATTGTGAGATCTGTCAGTGATCAGTCTTCTTTAGAGTCGTATTATTGTGGGTCAATTCATCATTCACAGGTAAAAGTGTTCCTGCAGTTAGTAAAATGTATTTTTGTCAGGTTTGAAATTCTACCAACTCTATATTATCTATTTCAAATGTGCAAATGTAGCTGTGATAAATTGTTTCAAGTTTCTTGAAACGTTTATTTTATTACACTAGTCCTTTAAATTCGTGCCTCCTAGCAACCACAAGGTTGAAAAGTGGTTGTTCTGTGGAAAGTATCCATATAATGAGGGACTGCAAAGACGGCAAACTGTAAGACCTTTGTCAATAATTAAATGTGGTTTTTTTTCTTCACCATATAACAAAAGTAAGCTGACACTGAAGCTGATTTTTTTTTTTTTTTTTTTTTTTTTTTTTTTTTTTTTTTTTTTGTAAACTGAGAGACTGATTGCTTGGATCGTAAGTGGTAGTCTATAATAAAGATATAATTTGTTCCCATTTTCCCTGCACCGATTTTTGTTGTGCTAACCCTTTAGGTAATCTAATAAAATATTACTGTAAGACTCTCACTTTTACTTCCTTAGGGCCAATACTGTGATAAAGAATGGGATTTTATCTTGCAAAGAACTGTTTGACACTATTCCTATCTGTGCTACCTGTGTTCTGTGAAGGACTTTCCCCACCCGGGTGTCTTGGGGCAGATGGCCAAATCTACGCTCCTGGTAATGAAACACGTTTGTACATTTTAAGGTTCAAGTCTTGTCAATTATGAGAATAAATAGTTACTGAAACACGTTTGTACCTTTTAAGAGTCAAGTTTTGTCTACTGTGAGATTAAATAGTTACTAAAACACGTGTGTACCTTTCAAGAGTCAAGTTTTGTCAATTGTGAGAATAAATAGTTACTTTTAAGAGTCAAGTTTTGTTAATTGTGAGAATAAATGTGGCGATAAAATGCCATTAAAAGGATCTTAGTAAGCACTTCCAGTTTATTATTTTGTTTATTAAAAGTAGCATAGATTTATTTCAAATGGCAACCTATTTGTCAGCGATGGAAACAGAACTTCGTTTCTGTAAAGACAAGTATAGTTACCATTCTCGTAGTGACGTCATTGGCGCTACTATTCATTCAGCAATTATCAACCTATAATAAGGTATCTTAATGTCAACTTAGTTTCAGGAACAGATAGCTGAATACCAAAACACGCTATCTAATCTTGGTACTCATTTCGACCTAACATTTTTTTCCTGTTTGTACTGCTCTAAACGCACTGCTTGCCAAATACCGATCTATTGTGTGATATGAAATTTGCACTTAATACTGAATAAAAATGGTGACAGCTTCGAATCCGCGATCATTTGTTTTTATGCGAGGTCTCTACAAACTGGTTGGAGTGACGGTGAAAGGAAAGGTAGGGATTTTGAAGGAAATTATAAAAATATAAAGACATGCAAAACAAATCTTTAAAATCAAAATCCGGAATAGCTGTACAAGGCAAAGAACATAGGAGGAATTTGTATGAGCAGTGCGTTAGTGTCCAATGTCACTGGATATACGATCGAAAAGCAAGCAGTAAAGACATATTTTGGACAAATTTATTATATATGTATACCATCGAAAAGGAAATAGATAAGACATATGTGAACAAATGTAATTTCTATTATTTTTCATGCAATCAATACATATGTTTAGATTATAGTGTCAAGTAGTTACTATGTATGTACAAATTATGTCCTCAATTTAGTGATCAGTGGTGTCATGTACAAAGTTCGTACTCATTATAGTTGCCTGTATTGTCATGTACAAATTTCGTTCTCACTATAGTTGCCTGTATTGTCATGTACAAATTTCGTTCTCACTATAGTTGCCTGTATTGTCATGTACAAATTTCGTTCTCACTATAGTTGCCTGTATTGTCATGTACAAATTTCGTTCTCACTATAGTTGCCTGTATTGTCATGTACAAATTTCGTTCTCACTATAGTTGCCTGTATTGTCATGTACAAATTTCGTTCTCACTATAGTTGCCTGTACTGTCATGTACAAAGTTCGTTCTCATTATAGTTGCCTGTACTGTCATGTACAAAGTTCGTTCTCATTATAGTTGCCTGTACTGTCGTGTACAAAGTTCGTTCTCATTATAGTTGCCTGTACTGTTATGTACAAAGTTCGTTCTCATTGTAGTTGCATGTACTGTCATGTACAAATTTCGTTCTCATTGTAGTTGCTTGTACTGTCATGTACAAAGTTCGTTCTCACTATAGTTGCATGTACTGTCATGTACAAATTTCGTTCTCACTATAGTTGCCTGTACTGTCATGTACAAAGTTCGTTCTCACTATAGTTGCCTGTACTGCCATGTACAAAGTTCGTTCTCATTATAGATGCCTGTACTGTCATGTACAAAGTTCGTTTTCATTATAGTTGCCTGTACTGTTATGTACACAGTTCGTTCTCACTATAGTTGCCTGTACTGTCATGTACAAAGTTCGTTCTCCTTGTAGTTGCCTGTATTGTGATGTACAAAGTTCGTACTCGTTGTAGTTGCCTGTACTGTCATGTACACAGTTCGTACTCGTTATAGTTGCCTGTATTGTGATGTACAAAGTTAGTACTCGTTATAGTTGCCTGTACTGTCATGTACAAAGTTCGTTCTCCTTGTAGTTGCCTGTATTGTGATGTACAAAGTTCATTCTCCTTATAGTTGCCTGTATTGTCATGTACAAAGTTCGTTCTCCTTATAGTTGCATGTATTGTAATATACAAAGTTCATACTCGTTGTAGTTGCCTGTACTGTCATGTACAAAGTTCGTACTCGTTGTAGTTGCCTGTACTGTCATGTACACAAATTATCATCGCCGTTCAGGACATGAAGCTTCCAAGCCATATTCCCAATAAAGTTCGTGAGAACATAAATTTCATTGTGATAATAAAGAAAAAAAATGCATTGTGCACATTATTCAGGAAAATATAACAAATATATATCGTGGCCAAAATATCGATTTTAATGGAAAATACCTCTTAATTTGTAGCTTTTATAACATCTTTCTCGAAATCTTTGTTCTAATCGCGCCTATAAAACTTCAGCTTAAGAAATTTGTATCATATTTTTAATGATTAAATAAATATGCACGCATATAACGCGGAATATCAAAATAAATTATAATAGAGGAAACAAATGGGATAGATCGAATAATAATTTTTTTTTAGTTCTAAACAAAATGTCAATGCTCTGTCAAGATTGTGATTCATAAATGTATTGTATGATTTCCAGACTATTTCTGTTTCAGAATTCTTTGCTCATGAAAACAATTTCTAGAAACATAAGTATTAAAGATTATGCATACTTCAGTTGGTGCAATAATGCTTCGGTTCATTCATTAATCTAGCATTATTATGATTTTTATACAAAAAATATTACCAGACTTAAAGAAAAATCTTTGATTTGTTAATATCAATTACAAATGCTTAGTACTTAGAATAATGTTCATCAATTATCACAAAAGGACATTTGGGTTTTTTCTCGTCTCATAATCTGAATCTTGATTGTTTAATTTTACATACTAGGTGATCTGATGCCTTCCAGCAATCCGTGTGAGGTTGACTGTATGTGTAAAGGCTCCGACCAAAGAGAGTGTAATATTATGGATTGTGCCAGGCCACCGTGTGAAAATCCCATCCATATAGAAGGCCAATGCTGTCCGCTGTGTGGCGGCTGTGACAAAGATGGCGTCAACTACAACACTGGTAATATTAAAACTTCAAACATATGTGTGTGTGTGTTTTAAAACTGATTACTTCCATTTCCATATTATGGTATTCTAGACTATATGCAACAATTTCTCTCCAAAATTTAAGAGCTTGGAAATATGCAAAATTAGCCAATGTGCACATAACTCACGTATAATATACATATATGTCCGTGCAATGGTTCGGCGTGGGATAATATCCGAAATTGTACGGTGAGTAGGCAAATAGCAGATGAGCTTTCATAACAACAGAGTATGGTAATATTGTTAAAATACATCGATTCTGCTAGTCAGTATTCTATCGGATACATTCAAATCAAACCAAAAGCAAACGGATGTTGTTTGCAGGCACTCATAGATGCTAACAACACGGGCTGTACCTACAACGATATATTCTGATAATCATGTCGTATCTACATTAAACTGAAACTAACGGTATTCCAAGATTTGGGGGAGGGGATTTTAACATTTACTCGTTTTTAAAATTCTAAAATATTTATTAAATGTTTATTATAGATTAACCCAGCCTCAAACTAAAATAGTTTTCAATTCTACATTGTGTAGAACGGATGAACGTTTAATCACCTTATTTCCGTCTACAAATATTCTGTAGATTTCATGTATATCCTCTAATGAGATGTCTTATACAAGAGTGTGATTCGCAATGTTTCTGTATAAAAGGCTAAAAACATTGCCATATCTTAAATGGCACTTTTCCTTACGTGGAAGTGTTATACTATGTTAGGGATCTCGGGCATCCATATCAAATTAAATACGCTGAAGTCAAATGTTTCTTTACACTTGATTGCTATTAGACAAATAAAATAACACGACGTGCAAGCGATAATTAACGACTAAAAGTACATCTCTCTCTCTCTCTCTCTCTCTCTCTCTCTCTCATGTTCTCATGACGTCAATATGAAGTTCAACAGCCTGAAAACACGTACACGGCAATAACGAAGCCCTTCCTATACATCACAGATAAAGAACGCGTCTACGAGAAAATAGTGAACCTCCAGAGTTGGAAAAGGAAAGGAATTAAGGGCCGACTTCTCCTAACTAGGGATTGACCTAAATAAAGGTGATAGTCTGACCTTTACTGATGTTTAGGATGATTTATATGTATGTTTGGATTAACATATGTTGTTTGTTTATACCAAAAGCACTTTCCATAATTGTCGTGAGTCGTTAAAAGAGCGTTTGATCGCTGGTGCATGAGAGTCTTGCGATATGTACCCTTTTTGTGGTAAGTGCTGAATCCCTTCTTGGAATGGCATTCTATCTTAAGTTCTTTCATATCCATAAACCATACACACAATGCGAGATCCAGTGATACAATTTACCTCTTCGCAACGAGGTTGCAAGATTTGAATCTATGACATTCTATCTTAATTTCTTTTCTTTGCAAGATATGAATCTAATTTAATAAGGCACACGTATAATCTCTACTAATTATTATCATACCATCTGTGTGTGTGTGTGTGTGTGTGTGTGTGTGAGTGTTCCGTCCAATCGTCCCTTTGTCCGTCTGTCAGTACCTACTCCTAAACTCTTGTGTGGAAATTCTCCAAACCTTCTATAAACATTATATATGTAATAACCATCACTGAGAGGTATAGAAATTTAAGTTGAAATATAAAAACAAATTCAAGCTTTTATTTCAGTAGAAATAGTTATGTAAACTTTAGTAACCTCAAAAAGTTTCTGTTCTTTTTTTTAATTCTTTGTCTTTTCTTTGTTTTGTGTTTGCCTTTGAAAAAGACTACTTTCGAGTTGAAGGCGCTCATGCTAGTTAGAAACTAGTTTTGCACTGGTCTTTGTCAGTGTATTACATATACATACATAAGGAAGAGAAACAGAATCTAAACTTGACATCCTCTGTGTATTCCTACTATATTCAACACGTTTTCTACACCCCAGAGTGGCTACAATAATAATTTCGTTTCAGCAGACCATGCTAAAACAATTTTGGTCTAATGGAGCTAGACTAGAGACTGAATTGTTTTTATTATTTTAGCAATAAAATGTTTATCTAAATTCCGGAAATTGCAACACGTTTACAAAATATGTTGCTACAGTTTTGAGACATGCAATCAAGCTAACGTCGATAAAATCTGCTGCATTTGAATGAAGTATAAAAAGCATTTGGTAGGCAAATTTGTTGTGCAGTATGAATGAAAACTAATTAATTGAATCACTGGGATCGGTATTATATGGATTTTCTTTTGACCGCAAGATCGAACTACTTTTCTTCTTGCGACACATATATGAAAGCTAAATGTTTTACCAGCTTCAAAACAGAAACTTTATTTGCTTTTTTTAAAAAGCTATTGCGCTTCAAAAATAGGGCTGAAGTAAATCCTATTCAGCATATGCAATTATTTTGTAGTACGCAACTATAAAACGTTTTACACTTAGACAAGTAATGATTTTTTTTTTTTAAATGTGTTAATTCTTCAATATCCTGAGTATTAAATGTTATTTGATGCGTCAATATAATTAATTAACATATTTACAACATCCGAATACACACTGCATTTTGAGTGTCAATAAATTGATGTTGTAGCATTTAAAAGTGATGTGCAGCAATATAAGTATATTATATTCGAGACAGAAAAGAAATTGGGAAGCTTTATATGTCTCCAGTAATAGACGTTAAAAATTTAGTAGCAACTCTTTCTGTGTTTTCATATTCATCTGCTTTACAATAAGTACCAGACTGGATCTCCTTACTAAACAAGACACACCAGCAGTCGCAATGATAAAACACGGGAATCCTGTTTTAAGCTAATATTCTTATGTAAAATTATGGACTAATTATATTTTAAACATTTATATTTATAATACAGTTCCGGTACGGAAAAAAATATTGATTCATGTCAATTCGAAAAAGTATATTCCGATCTCAAAATCCTTTCCTAAAACCAAAATGGCCGGATAAAAGCTAAATACTTAATCATCACAAATGTATTAAGGCCAGGGTTTGGAAATCTTCGAGGTTCGATAGATAAAATAATTAAAAAGGTATTCTGCACAAAATCAAGTGTAGATTCTGCAAAATGACTATTGTATATTTTGGTAAGAATGTTAACCTTAAAAATACTGATTCCATTTTTAAGGGCAAACGAGACAATAGCATAACAGAAGCACGTAATTCCTTTTTGTGTTTTGTTCTTTTCTTCTTTTTTGTGATCTATATATATAGTTTTGTGCAACTGAGTAAAGAATATGTTGATTCCAAAAGCGCTTAAGCTGGTTTCACACCAGTTGTACACTTTCACACAAATCGTTTATTTTCACCCAGGCGATGAAATGCCGAATGCTTATCCGTGTGAGACGAATTGCTTTTGCGCAGAAGATGGCCAGCGTACGTGTGCCATGATGTCCTGCCTAGCATGTGAACATCCCATATATGAAGCAGGCAAATGTTGTCCTCAGTGCGGATGTGAACAAAATGGGCAATTCTACAATATTGGTAAGACTGAACAAAACAGCGTATTTCTCATTCCCCTTCCAGCCCTGAAAACATACTAATGCTACAACTTGAACTGCACAAAATAGCACAAAATATAACTGTATACCTCAAAATCTTTTACTTTGGAATTTTGATATTTCTTTTTGGTAAATGGTAACAGCTAATAAACACCATTAGAAAATGATTCTCGTGAATAAAAATAGGTATTGACCTGCGACTTTAGAACTGTCCTATTCCAATCTAAATATATAGCAGCGGGGGGGGGGGGGGAGGGGGGAGCACCTTCCTGTGGAAGGCAGCAGCGAAGTGAGGCGGGTTGTGTAAATGTTTTTATATTGGACGCTCTCGTCCCCCTCCCCCTGGCCCCGCTGGGAGTCTGACACGTGTATGTCGTGTGTGTTAGTGATATCAGCCAGGATAAAACATCACGCTTACTGAATGCACCCGCTTGCAATATTGATTACGACGCGTCAGCTTGAAATAAACTGGCATGGTATTACATCACAGTCTGGTGACAGAAAGTCAGCTTTGACAAATGTATCGATTATGTTAATTATAACACCAGATATTAGTTTACTTGAGCATATCGAAGGGATTTAGTTTGCTTGAGCGTGGTGAAAGGTGTTAGCTAGGTCGATACATCAGCCCTTCACCTGCGATGATGTTGATTTTCGGATGAGGGGCTGATATCATCTATTCATTAAAAGCTGCAATTATCTGCATCCGAATTTGGCTGCACACATCGGTGTACATTTTATACACTTACCGGTATTTCTCGTGGCTGTGCAGCTACCGCCGGATGTAGAGTTCTTTTGGTGACATGTACATTATATTTCCGGAGCAATTCATATGTTCGGTGACCTGTAAATCCACCTGGAATAGCACAACTATCTGTCCTGTGGCCATTTTGAATTTCGCGCTTGATATGGCTGCTACCAATTACCAGTATGTATCTAAAGTGTACGCATGTTTGTTCCGGAAAGATTTGCATGCAACAAAATTGCACATTTAATGAACAGGTCACATCAGACCCACATATCGTCCATCAATATCAACACAGATTTGGGGGGCTGATGTATCGAACTAGGTGCTAGCTTGCTTAAGCGTTTTGAAGCGGGTTAGTTTGCTTGAGCATTAAGAAGGGAGTTAGTTTGCTTTAGTGTGGTGAAGGGGTGATGGTAGTCTGCTTTAGCACGGAAGGTAATTTGCTTGAGTATAATAAAGGGGGTTACTTTGCTTGAGCATAGTAAAATAGGCTAGTTTGCTTGAGCATGGTGGGGTGGGTTAGTTTGCTTAGGCATGGTGGAAGGTAGGTATTACCTGATTATGATGAGCATAGGTGAAGGTATTACCAGAGAGTTTTGATGAGCGTTTTGAAAGAGGTTTGTTTTTTTGCGAGGGGAGGGGAGGTAGTTTGCTTAAGCATGATGAAGGGGGTTACATCTTAATATGTCATTGGTGTCTGTAATCTCAAGGTATGCTATTAAGTAAGTATCTGTGCGTTACTATCTCCTTTTGTAACAATATTAAAAAAATAAATCTCACGTAACCATGAACGTTGAGAGAATACATCTGATACTCGATGAGATATCAAAACTCGAGGAATGGTACACTGTTCATCATCCAAATCTAACCTTGGCTTACATAGATAGTAGAAAAGTTTGATAACATACAGCCGCTAAAAACAACAACGGTTGAACGTAAACTTATCAAAGAAATTGAATCATCTATGTCTGTGACCGACATAGACTTGGAAGGATTCGTTACACTTGCTTTTAGTGTTGACAAAATTCGATCTAAAGTGTAACACAATATGAGAAAGAGTTATAAATGGACTACGACTTAAATCACTGAGAGAACATATTAAACTATAGTACGACCATTTTACAACAAAAACATTACTTGATACTAACAGTGACTATTATATTTTTGGCCTCACTGAAAAATTTTTTTTTTTTTATTTTCTTCTGATTTCCTTATTCTATCTTTTGTGAGCTGATTTTGTCTAGCTCGGCCAACACAGTGCCGCAAGGGGTCGGCAGTGGCTTCGAATACAATTTTGTAATCCTTCGTAAACAACTTTCTGCCGATGTCATGATCGCGAGATGACGAATCAGTTTTGCATAAGTATTGTTGTTAATATTTTGTCACCAGCGCTAATTGCTCCAGCGATACCCGAAACAGCGCCAGCTGCTATTTCAACAAGGATCCGCACGACAGTCAAGGTGGTGGATATTCTAGTTACACCAAAGTCCACCTTGGTCGCAGAAGCTATACCACATGCGACGTCAATGGTACCACTTGCACGTTTATATCGTTGGCGTTTGTCGAGTTCTGTTCGCAGTTGCGTCTCTACGCCATTGATTTTATTACGGCGATACTGGTGAGGGTTCATTATATTGTTACGCTGAGATTCTAATTACTGACCTGTAGTTGTAGTTGTAAATTAGGCGATTGTGAATAAAAGTTTAATACAGTCAATATAGGCTGTTTGAGGTAGATTTTGTTCATTCGAGACTAAGTTAAAAACAGTATTTAACGGAACTACTTCCTCTTTCCGATCGTATAGAAGTCTTTTCCCAGTTTTATTAACCCTGCAGTGGGTTCAACGGATGTATACGGTCCATGGGGGGGGAGGGGTGCTGGACACTAACAATGAATTGTATATCACCTTGTAATAAAAATCGATAAATACCATTATGTTCAGTGGGGAAAAAGGAAGGCCCGCGTCTCTTCTTATTATACTGCACGTCCCCCTCCAGACTGAACCACACGTGGAAGTCGCTGATCTAAGTTTGTTTTTAGATTATTAATTATTTCAATGGCCACTTGCATACCGTGGCTTATGTCACTCGATGTTCTTATGGACAAATCGAGCAGTGTCTTCAGAGCAGCTGTTTGATGAGTCAATGGGTTGCCACTAACTCGATCACCAGATTTCTAAATCCGTCTCGAGTTGCGTGCACGCCACGTATATTACCTCTGATTAATTTTTCGCATTCAGCCGGTGACGGTTATAACAAGCAGGCAGGCGACACGATGGTGTTTTTTTTTTTTCTTCTTACCCGTACACAAACGGGACGTATTTCACACGGAATAGGGACTCCGCCCTTTCAAATTCGATCAGCATGTATCCAACACTACTCGCCGATATATTGATTGTCTTGTCGTCACCATATGGAGCCACTTACAATTATATTTTCTAATCATACCTATTAACATGATTTCTTTTTTTAAAACGTTAATTTAACGTGCGTGGGCCAATTATTGTCTTTTAAAAGCTCACGTACACGTTTCAGAATCCCAACGGGACCCTGTTTGAAAACAATTGCTCATCCCGCGCTACTTCAATGCTGCCGTTCCCCTTCCTGCTGCCTATGTAGCATTTTCCTTTCATAATTATTATCATTACAGATATTTTAAGGGCCAATGTGTAACTATGGTTACAGATATAAAGCTTCTTCAGATTTAGCGTAGGCGTATTTTCACTTTAAATATCTACTAAGGATTTAGATATTCTACAAGTGTACATAATTCAGCAAGAGATGTCAGGGACTGATTAAGACAAGTTTAACAGACCGACAATGACCAGTGCAATACTAGTTTTTAAACTGCCTGCGATAAACAGATACATGTCAAAGTACATCACATACATTTTAGACGATTGACTAAATTCTGAGCTGAAAGAACTCGTGCACTCTTAAGTATGGCCTTTAATTTATCAAAATTCCACTGATTTTGTCAGACCAATAAAACTTGGTTTTGGGACTCAACAAGTTAGGGATGCAGCTATTACGAAAAAATTAGAACAAGCTCTCCGAAACAAACAAGCCATAAAAAAAATCGCACTATTTGCGTTTTACTGAAAGGCACTGCGAATAGATATCATTGACCTTAATTTGTATAGGCTTTCTATGGAATCATTCTCCAGCAAATAAGGAATTTCTTTTAACAGACATGCCTGTTTTAAAGGATTCATCATGTCAGGATGTTGTTTCACAGGTGCGACAAATTCTGGTCCAGATTATTCAGTATGTCCGAAATCAGATAACTGGTTACCACAAAGTCACTGCTATCCGAGTTCACGCTGTCGTTTCAGTACTCACTGTGTGGGACAGGTACAAAAATTGACCGAATGATTGACAGGGCTATCTCTATCAACATACTCCTTTAACATATTTATGTGACAAAGTTGTTTCTGTTTCACCCTCCTCGGAGTGTTAATAATGTAATTTAACTCACTTTCATTTTCAATTGTATATGACCATAATACTTAGCAAGAGAGTCAGAACTTCATCATCAGGCAGAAAACTCCTATCCTTTTAATTTCTGTCATACCTTATTTTCATTCTTGAATGAGTGGGTTGAAGATTAGTCCCTGCTACTTCACAAGCCTTTGACAATTTATATTTAAAGTCAAATATATAGCCAATAAGATTATTTTCTAAATCTTTGGTTGAAAGAACTTTCTCTTTCAATAGCTTCAATGGTTCACCGATGTATGTCCAAAAACAAGTTCAAAAGGACTAAAATCTAACGATTCTTGAACTGATTCCCAAACAGCAAGCAGCAACAAATGAACACCCTCATCCCAATTTGTTTGTGTATCAAAGCGGTGCTACCGAATCATATTCTTCCAAGTTTAATGTAAATTTCCTAAGCCCCTTGAGTTTCAGAATGATACAAAGAAGGATTAAACTGTTAGACGCTTAATTCGAGCATAGCTTACTGGAAAACTCCAGACATAAAATATGACCTTTGATCAGATTGGACAGATTTGAGAAGGCCACAAAGTATTAAAAAAAAAATTATCTAAGCTTTTATTATGGTTAAGATTTAATATTCCTTAAATTTATTGCCTCTGGAAATCTTGTAGATGCACACATTATGATCAACAAGTATTAGTTGCCTGACTTGGTCATATGTTATGAGCTGACAGTCTACCATTACTTTACTATATGGTTCGTCTAATACAGGTATATGTTGCAGATGAGCTTTATATATCTTCTGATTGGGTTTTCCTACAATTGGGAAAATTTCTATTGTATTCAGAAATATCACTTTTAATTTTCGGCCAATAGTAATGATTCAATATCTTCTGATAAGTCTTAAAAATGACCAGCCAGGGGAATTTTCATGGGTTAGACTAAGAATTTCCTGTCGATATGACTTAGGAACTACAGTGGAAAGTTATCTGACCTCTTGCCACCAGCGGGTACCTCAGATGATCTCCCATTTCTCATACGGATCCCATTGTTACCAAACTAACAAACTGGTCTTGTGTGGCTTCGGTTTCGCAACGAGCCCTCTGAAACAAACAGGAGATCTGTGGATCTTCCTGTTCGAAAACTAGTGATGTAAGCATGAAAAGGGTGTATTGCTGCAATATTCAAAGACTTTCCAAAGTCCAGTCTCGTGAAAATAATAATTGCGTTTGCCCAAGCTCTGCTGAGCGAAAATGCCCTAGAAGCAATTTCTCGGTCTAGTGACGCTAGCCTAGAATCTGTGTGGTTTTGATTATTTTTGCTACCAGTTTGCAAAATATGCTTGTTACAATTTTGTGGCATGCAATCAAGTTTGCATCCATAAAATATGTTGCATTTTAATGACGTACCAGACAAACCATTAGCTGCGCAAATTTGTTTTGTGGTATTATAAGAACATTTTGATCAATTGAAACACTAGAATCGGTATTATTTTAGTTTCCCTCTCACCTACGCATCGCAAGAAAGAATTTTTTATTAGATGTCTTTTCTCTTGAGACACAAATATAAATACAGAATGATTTACCAGTTTCTAAAGAGAAATTGTATTAACTCAAATTTTAAAAACCTTTCCGTTTAAAAAGATCTGACTACAGCAAAACATATGCAGTGAATATACAACACGTACTTAACTATATAAATTGTTATTCTTTCAAAATTTAAAACAAGTGAGAATAATTTTTAAAAGGGTTATACTCTTTTAATATACTGTATATTAGCTGTAATTCTTAACTGATACGAATCGGCGTCGATGTATTTGCTGCTACAATATACACTACTGACATATGTACCACTCTCGGAATATCCGAATATATAATGCATCGCGAGTGTCAGTACATGGATGTTGTAGCACTTAAAGTTTGTGTAGCACAATATAAATAATTTAAAGTCAAGAAAGAAAAGAATTTGAAGAGCTTTGTATATCTCCAGTAAAAGGTATTAAAATTTCAGTCGCAACTCTTTACTGTTTTATTATTCAACTGTTAGACATTAGGTAACAGGCTGGATCTGTTTATAAAGCAAGATAAACCACCAGTTCTAGTATCAATATATATATATATATATATATATATATATATATATATATATATATATATATATATATATATATATATATATATATATATATATATATATATATAATATGTATAAAAATATTGGCGAACTATATGTTAAACATGTGTATTTATATCATAATTCTGGTACAAAAAGAAAAGTTGTTTTAACGTAAATGCGAAAAGTTATATTTTGATCCCATCATCATTTGCTAAAAGTACCACGGCAGACAAATTACATGCAGACCACACTATTGTATTTAAGGCTCCATCTTTGAAATATTTCAGTTTGCAAGGACTAAATAAATACAAAGGTAATAGGGAAGTAAGAAAATCAGATATAAAAATCTGTAAAATTGTAATTTTTTATTTAGGTACGACTTTTAACCTTAAAAATACTTAATCCATTCTCCAGGTAAAAAAGCGAAATTTTCACACACGAGACAATAACACAACAAAAAACCTGGATATTAATTTTTTTTGTTATTGTCTTGTCTTGTTTGTGTGATAGTCTATTATAGCTTTATGTCCTTGACAAAGGAATATGTTAATTCCGAAAGTGCTTGAGCTGGTTTCACACCAGTTGAACACTTGCACAATTCGATTTCTCCTGGCCATTACAATCTGGTAAAATTATCAAAAACATGGTTTATTTCTCACAGGAGATGAAATGCAGAGTGATAATCCGTGCGAGACGATGTGCTTTTGCGCAGAAGATGGCCAACGTACGTGTGCCATGATGTCCTGCCTAGAATGTGAACATCCCATATATGTAGTCGGCAAATGTTGTCCTCAGTGCGGATGTGAACAAAATGGGCAATTCTACAATATTGGTAAGACTGAACAAAACAGCGCATTTCCCATTCCCCTTTCAAGCATGTAAGATATTAGAACACACACACACACACACACACACACACAGATATATATATATATATATATATATATATATATATATATATATATATATATATATATATATATATATATATATATATATATATATATATATATATATATATATCAGAACGGAAAGTGCTATCCCTGGATTCCTATAGAAGAATGCTTGATAACAGTTGGCAGAATTAATATTTTAATACAAATAATACTATCATACAGGTTAGAGAATTTGTAATTCGTACTCTACGGAGATTCGAACCCAGGTCCGCGGATATATGTATTTATTTGAGGCCTCCTTGCAAATAAGACACAGTGATTGCCAAGCATCAAACCTATTATACTTGTTCTGATTACATTGTTTTTGGCTTGTAGTTTTGTCATTTCAACAGTAAGTCATATAGGATATTATGGCACGTGATGTTTGGCAAAGAAGTTACTATATTTTCTCAGAAGAATTCATTTCAGATTTTGCTAATTGGGTTTTATAATTCTCTGGCATTGCAATTTAAATTATTAACGAAAGTCTCAGGAGTCCAAAGATATGAAATCCCTATTACTTTTTGTCCCGTTTAAACATATAGATGTGATGCATAGGTTATATATCCATAATTACGACCGCTCCGGTGGCCTAGTGGTTAGAGCGTCCGCCTCGGATGCGGGAGGTCGTGGGTTCGATCCCCGGCCGAGTCATACCAAAGACTTACAAAAACGGTACTAACAGCTGCCTCGCTTGGCGCTCAGCATTAAGAGGTTAGTGTTAGGACTGGTCGGCCCGGTGTCAGGATAATGTGACTGGGTGGGACATCATGCTACATGTCTGCGGCATGATGCCCCAGTGCTAGACATCACTATAAACAGCCACATTGCAGACATCGTAGCGATATGACTGAAAAATTGTTAAAGCAACGTTAAAAATCAAAATCACATCACAAATCACATCACCATAATTGCGACATAGCGATACAGTTCAGGTTTAAATGCCTTTTTTTTTTCGGCAGGCGAGGCCATGCCAAGTGATACCCCATGTGGAGTTGATTGTACTTGTGGAGAAAATGGTCAGATACAATGTAAAATGATTGCATGTGCACGACCGAATTGTGAGAGTCCCATTGTGCCCAAGGGCCAATGCTGTCCTGTCTGCGGTTGTACAGTCCAAGGGAAATTATTTGAAATAGGTAGGAAGAACAACAACAGTAGCAGCAATAATAATAATAATAATAATAATAATAAAGTTATGAAGAAAATAACCACAAATGATGGTGAATTAAATATATGTTGTTTTGTCTTTTTTATGTTTAAAGGGCACATAGACACATAACAGTTGTTAGCATACCAAACCTGTCTAGTCGCAAGACCGGCACGCACGCTAACAAGTGTTACCAATTGTTAAAATTAAATTAAAAGACAACGTGCGAGATGAAGAAACGTTATAATATAAGTCATCATCATCATGATTATTGTCGTCGTCATGAAGATTAGATTTTAATTGTCTTTTCATTTCATTTTCTTATAAACTAAATAGTTATCGTGAGAACAAATACTGTAGGTCAGATAATTACATGCAAATAAAGGCTGTTACCTCGGCGAACGTTAATGTTATCCCCATATGTACGATGTGATAGTACCATACATCATAAGACACAGGCGAAATTATTATACGCAAATATATTCTGTGATTGTTTTGATATTCAAATATTTATTTGCACTGTACACAAAAGCAATCTTTTTCATCACGGTATCCGACAGCATCTCAACCAATAACATTTTCCACTGTATTTATACAGGTCAGATTGTAAATAACGACCCGTGTCACCCGTGCACATGTCAAAAGAATGGAGAAACTACGTGCGAGAATATAATTTGTTCAAAGCTTACCTGCAAGTATAATGTGGTTCCTAACGGAGAATGTTGTCCAGTGTGTCAGTGTAGGCAGGGGGCGAAATACTACCTCTCCGGTATCTATCTATCTATTTATCTATCTATCTATCCATCTATCTGTCTGTCTGTCTGTCTTCTGTCTATCTGTCTTCTATCTGTCTGTCCGTCCGTCCCTCCATCCATCCATCCATCCATCCATCCATCCATCTACCTATCTATCTATCTATCTATCTATCTATCTATCTATCTATCTATCATTATTATGCTCGTGACTATGTTCGATGCTGCAGCATGGACTAGGGAATAAACGCGTAATTTCCTTTTCCAATACAAATATCTTTACTATTACGTCTTTGTTTATATATTTGGTGCTAACAGTTTAGGTTGTGGAATAAGGTACACAGACCATGATTAGCTATCTAAGTATTTCCGCATTTCTTTAACCAACATCTATGTATTTATCAATCCAGTGGCGGCGCGAGGGTTAGATGATTCCGGGGGCAGTGTCCTTAAGTGCGCCCCTACTTTGCTTCACAGAAAAGTTGTTAATGTCAGTTTCTAACTTCCATCCTCTCCATCCTAAATATAAGTTATGTGAAAGAATTACATCCATTACTCTAAAGAGAAAGTGACATATACACATTTATGATGCTGCCCTCCTTCCCCACTCCAATAAAAAGAAGAAGAAAGAAAACCCAAGACGGCGCCACCCTTAATTGCACCTAGGGCAGTTGCCCCTCCCACCCCACCACCACAGTGTCTATCAAACAATTTAGGTGTCAGCTATCAGCTATCATATAGTACATGTTCTTGTGTCTGTTATTTACATTTTAATTGTATTTCGCCGTGACAGACACTTCTCGTTCATTCATAGGAAGTTGACCGTCGTTCATTTGGTCCATAACTATATTGAAAGCGTCTATCTGTGACCGTTCTACGTAACTTTAGGAACAGGGCACCTATTCAGGAAAGTTTTCGAAAGTGTCTAGCTTACAATATTTTTATTTCTTTTTCATAATTTTAAACAAGACAGAAACCAATCATTTAAAAAGGGACCTAATTTTCATTTTAATGAATACCGTCCGTTTTAAATGTGAACAAGCTACATTATCTTTAAAAATCGTTATGTACTGCAACTACTATTAAGTGATATTTTGACAAATATGTCCATTATTTCTTATTTTTCTACTTCGACTGGAGAAAACCTTTAGATGTTTATTGCAAAGAGCACTGTATTTTCGTTTTGCATTTCTTGTCCTCATGGACATTGTTTTCTACTCTACGTATCGATTTCAATGTTGCATGTATTGTTGTCATGGATATTGTTTTCTACTCTACGTATCGATTTAAATGTGGCATATATTGTTGTCATGGATATTGTTTTCTACTCTACATATCGATTTAAATGTGGCATGGTCTGTTGTCATGGATATTGTTTTCTACTCTACGTATCGATTTCAGTGTGGCATGTATTGTTGTCATGGATATTGTTTTCTACTCTACGTATCGATTTCAAAGTGGCATGTATTGTTGTCCATGAACATTGTTTTCTACTTTACGTATCGATTTCAAAGTGGCATGTATTGTTGTCATGGATATTGTTTTCTACTCTTCGTATCGATTTAAATGTGGCACTATTGTTGTCATGGATATTGTTTTCTACTCTATGTATCGACCCCGACCGAGTTAAACCAAAGACTACAAAAATGGTACTAACAGCTGCCTCGCTTGGCGCTCAGCATTAATAGGTTAGTGTTAGGACTGGTTGGCCTGGTGTCAGAATGATGTGACTGGGTGAAACATCATGCTACATGTCTGTGGCATGATGCCCCAGTGATAGACACCACTATAAACTGCCACATTGCAGACATCGTAGCGATATGACTGAAAAATTGTTAAAGCTACGTTAAAAGTCCCAATCACATCACATCACATCACATCACATCACTCTACGTATCGATTTCAATGTTGCATGTGTTGTTGTTACGAAGATTGTTTTTTACTCTACGTATCGATTTCAATGTTGCATGTGTTGTTGTTACGAAGATTGTTTTTTACTCTACGTATCGATTTCAATGTTGCATGTGTTGTTGTTACGAAGATTGTTTTTTACTCTACGTATCGATTTCAATGTTGCATGTGTTGTTGTTACGAAGATTGTTTTTTACTCTACGTATCGATTTCAATGTTGCATGTGTTGTTGTTACGAAGATTGTTTTTTACTCTACGTATCGATTTCAATGTTGCATGTGTTGTTGTTACGAAGATTGTTTTTTACTCTACGTATCGATTTCAATGTTGCATGTGTTGTTGTTACGAAGATTGTTTTTTACTCTACATATCGATTTCAGTGTTGCATGTGTTGTTGTTACGAAGATTGTTTTTTACTCTACGTATCGATTTCAATGTTGCATGTATTGTTGTTACGAAGATTGTTTTTTACTCTACGTATCGATATCAATGTTGCATGTGTTGTTGTTACGAAGATTGTTTTTTACTCTACGTATCCATATCAATGGACTATAATTTCACATTAAATGAAAGTGAGAGTTTTGATAGCTACTAGGTTTTGTTGTACAATCGATTAAGTCTTTTAACTTCAGATTAGATCAGAAATTATAAACATTGAAAACTATATTTACGGGTACTTTCTATCCTAGTAAATTAGGTCACGCAATTACTCTTCAAGTAATAGGTGAGGAGGACGAGGACGAGGCTTATTGTTATTATTATTATTTTTATTATTATTCAGGCGAAATTGTAAAGAATGTTACTTGCAATCCGCTAGTTTGCCAGTCTAATGGTATCATTAAAGCGGAGCCCGTGCAATGTCCAAATCAACAGCTTCAGTGTGTAGACCCCGTCATTCCAATAGGAACGTGCTGCCCCGAATGTAAAAATGGTGAGTCAGTAATAAACAAATGTGCACAAAGAATATAAATACCGACCATAAATTTGTTTTTAGTGTGCTTTTTTCAGTTCGCTATAGAACCTTAACGATTAATTTAAGGAAACAAAGGGTACACATTTTGAAATATTGAGGATATAAGTTTTTATTTGAAAGGTGAACAAAGAAATAATGTGAGGAACCAAAAGGGACAAGCATTAGCAGAGAACACAAGTAATAGAGTGTACTATATATATGGTTGCACTGTTGGCTGTTTAAAAGGGGAGACAATCTCGATGGTTCATGTTATCAATCACCTTGTGCAAGCATTATCTTACCACGGAATGTGTTTTGTTATCTTCAAAGGTTTAGCTTTTGTCGCCATGTGCAATTTACTAATTAAAAAGAATAAATAACCAACACGAAATTGCATTAACAAATCTGATTTAGTAATAGTAATTTTTTAGTATCTAGTATTTTATATATACATTCTGTTTATTTGCAAGGAGAACAGTTCCTAAAATTCAGGTAAGGCATCAATAATGTTCAACGCGATATAATTAAACGTTTAGTTTTGCTGACGTTTTGCGATTTTCGAAGTGCGACAGCCAGGTATTGGTATTCTCAGTCTAATAATGTTCTTCTGTCTGACATTTGGTAATCCTGAAATAGTTGAGAATGCACATATTACTTGCGACAATAAAAGAAAACTCAAAGGCTTTGATGTATGTAGAAACAGATGGTATAACATTACATGTACTCATGGCCCAATCCTGATGTGCTCTCTACTCTTAATGTGTAGGGAGGTAGATTCTACATTTAAAATTGTTCGATTTGCAAGTATATACATTAGCCTTTGGATAATTTTCATGAGAATATTATAAATGTGTAATTAAGAATTAAATTTTAGGGTGGTGGGAGGTGTGTGTATGTTGGAACCACATAAGTAGTTTCGGATACTGACGAAAACCTAACGCTTCCTAGTTGACAAGAACTTGCATTGATTTCAACATGATTTCATGATGCATACGTAAACCTATATATACTTAGAACAAAATACACAATTCACAGTTTCATCTAAAAGATTGAAAAATTTAAAACGCTGTTTCGTATTTATTGTAGTAAAAAAGTATATATGATTATAACAACAAATACTTGACCAATTAGCAAAGGAAAAGTGGAAACAACAGAACAACACAAATTTATATTTGTAGCAAATTTCACCATTGTGTCAGAATAAAATTCAACATTAATTATAAATCTTTCTTTTTAATCAAAGCTGTTTGTATAAATTATGTCATGTTACCATTCCAGGGAGAACCTGCGCACACGAGAAGCTCATTATTAAGTACGGAGAGGAAAAGATGGTTGGGAATAAAATCTGTCGATGTGGAGGAGACCCGTGGTTCCCTAACGCATTCTGCGCTGAGAGGAAGGTCTCAGAACAACTTCTGAAACGTTTTGGACAATATCTGGCTGATTATCATCCATGATTAGAAACATACAAAATTATTGAAAGTCTTCACTCAGAAAGGAATAATAAAATGTATTTTAAGACCTCGAGAGTTGTATATTGTTTAATTCTGAAACAATGTCTTAAAACGTACCATTTTTAGGTCATATTTTGTGTTTTAATAATTCAGCGTCGCAAAAGGTAGATGAGTTGTATTAAGGATTATTCTCTGACAAGTTTTACTGAAAAGTAACATCATTATATATAAAAATTCGTGTAGCAGGTGCTTGTTAATCCAGAAACGGCGATTATATAGTATTACACCAGGCAAGCAATACAGTAACAAATGAGTGTAGGAAATATAAACAAGCAATCAAGCTTATGTGCAAGGAGCAAACAGAAAGAATACATTCAAACATTCTATACTTGAAACTATAGTTACCCTCGGGTGGACTAGTAGTCAAAGTCTCCGGGTGATCGAATAGTCTAAGGCGCTTGTGTGCTTGTATTTACATATCACAGATATCTCAGGGTGTGTCAGAGTAAGTATGTGGGAAAGATCATATATATATATATATATATATATATATATATATATATATATATATATATATATATATATATATATATATATATATATATATATATATATATATATATATATATGTGTGTGTGTGTGTGTGTGTGTGTGTGCATATATATATATATATATATATATATATATATATATATATATATATATATGCATACACACGCTGGCATTGCACCCACAAAAACAGCATGAAATTAGACATGTGACGATCTCTACTATAGTCGTACAAAATATGCTGAAAAGAAACATGATCAAATTGCTTTTTGACACTTGCTGAATAAATGAGATATGCGCGTACTCGTTAGGGTTATGCATACCAATGAAATGAAACAAATCCTTCCTTACGCGCTTTCACGTTTCAAAATATCTAAGTGACTATATGTCTCTAATGTCCAGTAACATCTCTACCGAAATATAGGTAACTATGTAACACAGATCTGACCTGCGAGTAATTATCGTTCCAAATTCATAATTTCGAACCAACGCAATAAATACTACGCGCTCTGCAGAAAAATGAATATTGATAGCGCATGAGCAGAATATATTTACAAACATACAGTTGATGAAAATCATTGCTTAAAAATTATTGGCAACATATTTTCACAAGCGTTTCATTATAGTCTACACCCTAAGGACACACGGTTGTGCCCAAACTGCTTTCAAAACCGAATGGATTCTGAAGGCTGTCAACAACGCATCTCTAGCCTCAAAACTCGAATCCATTGTGAAGGCCGTCGATGTCGCATTGCATTCCTTGGGAACTCAGTAAAATTGTCGTTAAGACTGTTGCTGGAGTTTAAACATTCGCCGTATACTGTATCTGGAATAGTACCCATCTTAGTAGGAAATTGTACAGGGAAAGAAAGACATAACTCTCTTTTGTTCTGCCTGAAATAGCCAATGATGTGTTAAGATAACCGTTAAACCAACAAAAGTGAAAAATCACTCTGATGTGTTCAGATTCCTCCATAATGTATTGCATCTTTGACATGTTTGCTCTTTGATCTTGTGCATCAAATTTAGATGCATTTGGATTAAGTTTTGTCCTCATGGTTGTAGTAATGGAGCAATGTCTTCTTTATTGAACTTTCGCACGTTACCATTTCCAAAAACGCAAAAGAGTACATTTTAAAAAAAACGCACAAAAAACATCCCTCAGATAGTAAGGTCTCACGACAAACAATTCAGCAGATACTGACTAGAAAATAGAGGTGCGAACTTCATAAATATGTCCGATGGTTACTGAATATGCATCCTTTGCAAGCTCAAGATTCTTTAAGGTCTGCCAGGAAAAAGAGATGCACTTCCACAGGTGTCATAGTCATAACAAAGGATACATTGAACAAGAGGTTTAAGCTCAATTACGTGTAAAAATATCAAAACAAATATATGTTACTTGTGTGAAATCAATACCGTTGGTACTGAAATCTCGATACCTCTCAACTTTACTATCCGATAAATGGACATGGGTGGTCAGATAAGAAAAATAAGTTTTCCCTAGACGTGCGTCCATTCATTTTTGTACGTAGTGAACTCTCCCTGCAGAGCGATCTAATTCTCTACAGGGAAAGAGTTATTATACGTACAGTTTTAGGGTCAGAAATTCCTAATAACACGCACGACATCATCGGAGATATGCCAAATGCCATACGAGTGCAGTAAATACCTAGAGTATCATAGTTTGTTCTTTTTTCATTTTCCAATTCACTAAGGAGTGAACGAGATGCCCCGTGCAAACTGTTAGTTACGTATAGTGCTTTTCCATGATTTTTCCAACCATTGCTTTTGCCACAATATTAGGTCAGATATACATCGATGTCTGTATTTCTATCAAATAACTGAGACTTAATTTAAGGGGTTGTGTTTGTTTCACCATTCTGGGGGAAAATTTATGAAAGGTTTGCACTTACAACTTTGCTTTCCAATTATTTTGCTACGTGATTTTCTTTTGAATTTTCTTTAATAGATGAGTTACTCTACATGTTTTCAATCCATTCCTGCATTTCATGCAGTTTGTGAGAAACATGTTCAGATTGTGTACTCATTGTCTCACTCAATGACACAGTTGTATATTTCACCTCATGTGCAAACTGATTCATATTTCTATCCAACTCATTCTCTAAGGAAGTATTCCCTTCCCAATTTCCATTCATATTTTTGTTTCATTTTCATTATCAATTTCAATGGAGGGAGATATACCCCCTTAAACACTCTCTGGGGAATCGCTACTTTCATCCATTTCTTTTCCACCATCAACACCAGATTAATCAGTAAATCTTCAAAACTTTTCTGATTTAATCTAATCCTTGACACTATATTTCCTAAATTTTGATTTAATTTTTTTTTCAAGACCCCGCATCTGACATTATTTGTTAGGACTGTTTGCTAGGGTTCTTTCAGTCATATCATATTCTGGTTTCTCCTGGTACAGGCTTGAGGTGAAATGATAGCTACGATGTCGTAGCCTCAACTTGATTTGTTGTGGTTGAGGCTACGAACTGATCCCATATCATGATATGGAGCAAAAATAATCATCACTAAAGTCAGAAAAACAAACATTGTAGAAATCAACTACATAAGTATAATCATGTTGTAAAAGAAGCTTGGCTTATTTTGACTTTATTAAGCCCTTACACGATCGAATAACTTGGCATGGTTACTCTAACCTTATCCTGTCCACCATGACAGACAACGCGAGACTCTCGCCGTGACCCCTTTTCTACGTAAGGCTTGCCAGAACATATTTTAGATATTCTACGCTATATTATTATCAATCAAGTGCGAATAATCGCTACTTGGTTGAATTTCAAAGTTGCCGATAAACCGTATTTACTTTTAATGCGCAGATTTTCTGACCCAAACGGCGCCAAATTTTTAATACGATTTGTTTACGTTTCCAAATAAGGCGACAATGTCCTTATATGGCACACAAACAAACGAGGCTGAGAACGGAAGTAATCATTATTTGAAAGAATATGGCGGACGATCTAAACGAAAATATCGGCTGAAAAAAGTAAACGAGATTTTACAACTATTTCTACAATGATTTTCGATACTTCCGGTATTAAATAAGAGGACTATTCAATTTATTGGATTATCTGCAAGAAATATGTTTAGAGTGTTATTATTAGGCTAAAAGAGCGCCGGGTGTGAATCACACCCGGCTTGCTCCATTAACACGTATTTGCTCATGTTAGTACCCTGTCCACGAGGTACGAGTAAGGGTACTAATATTAGTACTAGTGAAATGAGTGTAGAAATTTGCTAGTGGTGTTGGTGTTGATAGTTCTGTTCAATAAAAGGCTAGAATGACAGATGAGATTATAGAGAAGGATGACAAAATGTGTGTTATTTATGATATAAATAAATACAGAATAAATAATGTTTACTTTTTACTGTGTTCTCTTATTTCCTTTCTAATACTCATGCTATCACAATTACAATGACATGCACACAAATAATTTTACTTTATGACCATACCTTTCATATACAACATCAGCAAACAATGTTGTTATTTTTTGAACAATACAGTTTTTCATATATATATATATATATATATATATATATATATATATATATATATATATATATATATATATATATATATATATATATATATACTGTAAGAATGACAGTTTTATCATAAATATACTTCTATAAACTAAATTTGGTAAAAATGAACATAATGTTTCATAACATCAAAGTATATTCCTATTGGTGGAGATTTAAACTGCGTTATTTATAGACAAACCCTATAAAATAAAACCTTCCAATGAAAATCTGGACAATTTCGAAATTTTGACAAACTCGAAATACGGATGACTTAAAATGAGGGCAAGTCCGAAATTTGTATAAATCACAATCGGGGCAAATTTCCGAACTTTTGACAAATCCGAAATTCGGATAGCTCACAATCTGGGCTAGTCCGAAATTTGTATAACTCAAAATATTGGCAAATACAAATTTTGACAATGTAATACAATAACAGTTTCAGAGATGGATTTTACCTGAATAAAATTAGTCGTGACATGAAAATTTGGATTTAGAATATTTTAATTTTGTTCTAAAAGAAGATGGACGATTCTGACTTTCAGACTGTCAATCCCACATCTGCAACGACAGTGACGTAGTTATACTCTCTGTACTCTTGGAGAACCTCGGATGTTTCCACAAACATAAACAACGGGGACAACCAAAGTCCTCCGATTCGGGTGTTACAAACGGGAATGCTATCTTTCTTGCGCTCAGCAACATAGAATGCTCGGAACCATGCAAACTTAGCGGGGCACGTTCTGGGAGGCAGTATTTAACTAAAATACACCGTAAACACAGAAGGCAACATAAAGTATCGACATTTGGTAATAAATAAGTATCCAGCGGTTACTCAAAACACAATGGCGAGTTGAAATAATCAGCACCATAGATTAAATGAGTGTCGGTCGATCTCATCCAAAGCTGATATGTGCTTTAGACGACGGACCGTCTCAAGGAAACATAATCAATGGATTCAAGCAACTGGTGGCGACTGGGACCAGCATCTCCAACACGATAACATCCAAAACTCATTAAACTGTTATCCAACACCTAAAGTTTTGATTACTATCCAACACACGCATTTTATTTATTATTCAAAACACATTTTATTATTTTACTATCCAGCACCACAGACCCCACTTTTTGAGTACTAGTCAACACTCAGTTTTCAATGACATCAGAGGTAAAATAGGTCACGTGATATTGACAATAAATAAATTTCCAAAGTTGTTGTACATAGAATTAAAAATATTAAATAAATGTCACGCAATGTTTGTAAATAAATATGATGCACACTTAATATTCAACGTATTTATTCTGAAAACAACGAAAAGAAACCTGTTGGTACCGCAGCGAGGTGGAGCAAACCAGATTCATCAAATACTGAGTACACGTCAGCGATGTTTTTGTTGCTATCACGTGACCTCCGCATTGATATGTGCTCTCTTGTTAGTGAAGCTGATTTTCTTCAGTTTCAGCAACATTTACAGACTTCCGGTCGTTATTTACAGAATAACTATTTTGAGAAGTGTGTGCACTTTCATTTTTCTATAAAGAGTTTGTGACTTTCATTTATATATTCGATATGTTTTCATACAGCAATATTGTAAATAGTTTATTGCTGATATCACAAGATTTGTGCAGTCATGTGACTAGAAATTCAAATGACGAGATTCAGGTCAAATTTCATCAACACTGTAGTTTCGTCTCGTCTGTCAGTGGATTAAAGATATAACGAATGCTATGCTCGCAATGTCTGAGAAAATAAATCATATTCCTATCGACTTCATGCAGACATATCTCGATGAAAGGTCATTCAAGTTTTCTAGGCCGGCTATTACACGGCTACCCTATGCTGACATCAATTGTTGTTGGCGAATTCAAACCAATTGATAGGCAATGGAATCTGATCCTACACCCTAACATAAATCGCCAAATATCATAAACTGTGTGTGAAATTAAAACGACTATATCAGAAAATTGAAACGATTAGAAAAAGAAGCTAGAAGATGTTATATGTGGAATTCCTGATATCGTTATAAACATTGAACTGATTAAAATTCCCCACAAGCAGATTATGAACCTGGTATATACAGTAGCGTCTGACCAAGTATTATGGTCATCACTCAATACAACCATTAAACATCGCGCTGAGGTTACCGGTATATACAGGCTTTCAGTACTCGGTGATTTAACATTTATAATATCTACCACTATTTTACGGCGTTATCCATTGACTCCATCAGATGGATCTATGTTGTGATGTTAGATCAAAACGACGAGGTAACATTGACTGTGGAACCCGAAGGAGAAAAAAAAAACTCGACTTTATTTATTATTGGTGTACTGAATTTGTAGCTAAATTCCCACTTAATTAAAATGCAATGAGTATTCCGATCATTGTTCAATGTTTTAGATACAATCAAGCACGTGAATGGCAAACAAAATTCACGGATATGATCAAAATTTAAATTTGTAGCAATGACTGTGATTGATTTAGAAAATCAGGATTTAAATAAGATTGTCAACTCCGAACAGGCTAATTCAACAAATCGTAACGAACACAATTCCGTCAAAAACTACGATGATATCGGTACGCTCAAGGATTCCGGAATTCAGTGTTAATTTTCCCAATGCAATTCCAATTAAAGAAATCGCAGTAGTACATATACGAGTATATTACAGTTGGCCGAATATTAGATCAAAATCATTTGGTGGATTACAGGCGAATAATTCACTTGTCTTTACAGGCAATTATCAGATCGAATAAATCAATTATGAATTTCAGCGCAAAATAAAATCTAGATCCGAAGAGAAGCAGAATTAGCTATAACAGTTCACGAACCAACATTATCGTATGCGATTGAAATAACTTCGACAGATTGCGTCAATTAGATACGTTTTAGGATGGCCTGAAATAGCACCTGTTTATTAAGGACCATCTGAACCAAAACCAGATGATTTTTCTACTAACGAAATATCTTTTATGAAGGAACAAGAGTATAAAAATAAGCATTCTTGGACTAGTACCCGCTACATCGTTAGTTTCATCATAGAAGTAAATCGAAAAAATAATACATATTATGTTAATGAAGATATGATTAGATTAATAGTTAATCAAATTAAAAGTGAACATCAAACTGTATCTGCCACTCTACGTCTACCATTCAGAAAATATATTCAAGAGTATCATAATGATGAAGAAAAAGAAAAAAATCATTTAAACAATACAACATTTAGATCAAGTTGTGTCAGAACTTGAGATTATAAATCGAGGTACTGTTCTATGGCAAATGAAGGTAGAGCTAATATTAGCGAAAAAATAATTATTTTAAAGCAAATATTTGCTGATCATAATAAAATAGCCGAAAATATATCTGAAACTTTGTAATACCAGAATTTAAAACAGACGAACTAATAATCTCACTCAGTGATATTATCAATGAAGATTTTCCCCAGATCGTTTAGTCATTGAAAACAGTGGCCCCACCAGCATCTCTTCTCAGACATAAAATGATCCATACGGTGTCGGCCGTCATATTTCACCAGGAATTGTAAATATAACATCAACAATCGCAGTCAATCTTATATGTGATGCAATTAATGACAGCTATCAAATAGATCTTGAAAAATCAAATCAGGCTCAACAAGGATATATTATGTATACTTTACACCGCAAATACCTCCTGGATATTTGATTGTACAAGAACCTATTATTCCTGTTTATCTACGATGTCATAATAATTTATTATCAAGAATACATTTCAAACTTACTGACCAAACCGGACATTTAATTGACTTGCGTGGTTCATTTTTAAATCTAAATCTATATGTCAAATCTTAACGAGATATTTTCGCAAAGTGTTTAACAATTAATTATTTAATCAAGAGGTATATTATATACTGTACCAACATGTGAGAGTTTTCATACACGACAAGGAGAAGGTACTTGAAAACGCCATCGGATCAATAATGACACTCTTCAGTCAACACAGAAAAATTTAGTGTTAATATAATTATTGATGAACAAGGAAACGAGGACTTTTGTTGACGCAGGAACAATTAGATGAATTGCGGCGAGAACATATTATTATGATCACGTGTGACAGACGTCAGATTATGAATTATGAACATTCCTGTATTACATTTGATCAGCTTAAAAAAATATTGTCTAGTTCTGAATAAATATTATAATCTGGATATTTTTTCTTCAGATTGATGGGTATATTATCTAAACAAGAAAAATAATTACAAAATATATAACAGAATACAATTTTATACTCATTCTCTCTCAGATGTCAGATAAATATGAAAATCAGTCAGATTATTTTAATTTGATTGGGTATATGCTACCAAAAAAAATAATGAAAATTAATCAAATTTTATCATTTGATTGGGTGAAAACCCCAGCGATTCTCTAATGATTTATCGATAAATTAATACATTTTTTCTTTTTTCTGCTTAAAAAACAATCAAAATCAGACATATTTCAGTAAAACAAAACATTACTTTGGACTGTGTTTCATGAAAATTAAAGGATTTATCGATAAATCATTTAGAGAATCGCTTAGGTTTTAACCCTTCAAAAATCTTCACTGATTCTTTTTACTGGCAAGTCGACTAAAATCGATGACAAAAAACGATGAATTTTAACTAAATTTCACTAAAATCTCGGAAAATCAAGATAAAAGTTATTATAATAAGAATAAAATTAACGTTTACTTTCATAATCACTAGTCATAACTTTCATTTTCCTCACTGGTGACGTTGTTACTACAATCACTGTCATAAGTGACAACGCTTTCGTTTTCACGATCTGATATAATCGTTTTCAGTTGTCTTACGCGTGTATTGATGATTTTTTTGTTTGTTTCGTATTCGTCGGATAACTTTGACCTAATGTTTTCAATCGCGATAAAACGGAACGAGATTCTCGACTTCTGTATCTTTCACTGTTGATAAAGATTGTAATATAATTTGCTGGATGGTCTTAGTCAATCGATATTCCGCTGATAGTGTATATCCACCTTCAAATTTAAGATTTTATAATGATTCAAAATCGAAAATAATTTTTTCAGGTTCAGCTTGAATTTGTATGCTGCCATGTTTTAATTTTTTTATTGCAGAAAAAATAGCAAAATTTTCAAAATTCATTATATATATATATATATATATATATATATATATATATATATATATATATATATATATATATATATATATATATATATATATATATATATATATATATATATATATATATATATATATTTAAAATAAAATAAATTAGGTCATCATTGATCGTTTTTGAGTACGGAGCAACATATCATTTTTGTTTTGAGGACCGCACAAATACATATAGAAGCATATTTATAGCATATATATATACTTAATTCTAAGGACGTGAAATTGACCTTTGTCTAATGAGAATATTAAAATTGACCTGTGTCTAGTGATAATAGCTAAATTTATATTTTTCTAGTGAGAATAGCCAAATTGATAATTTTCTAGTAAGAATAGCCAATTGAGATTTTTCTAGCTTGCCAAATTGATGTTTTTCTAGTAGGGATAACCAACTTAAGATTTGGCTAGTGAGAATAGTCAAAGTGACGATTTTCTAGCGGGAATAGCCAAATTGAGATTTGTCTATTAAGCTATCATACAATCTTAATTCTAAGGACTGCACAACATATAATCTTAATTGTATAACTTAATTCTATGGACGGCACAAATACATATACTTTTTGTTTTTAATGACAGCATAATACATATACTGCAGCCTTCTCTACGTTCAACATATTTGTGCACAGTCACCCTCATAATCAACCACAGGAGAGTGCAAAGGACACCCACCATGTGGTCACATGGCGGGGAGGGTGTTATTTTTCTGTTGAATTTCGAGCAATTCATGGGAGGAACAATAGGATAACACAGGTCCTATGATATTTAAGCTAACTAATACTCTGAAATGCAATAATAGCTCACGCAATGATCGTGGATTATTTGCTGTTTGTATTTTTCTTTTTTTTATTAATTATTATGGATGATAAAACCTAGATGAAGCAAGAGACCTGATAAATTCAGAAAAAATAAAGATAATGTTTCTTAAAAGATCAAACAAAAGAACATTATTAGTCATTAAATAAAAAATAAATGTTTGCTTGATTACAGGCTTTTACCTTTCTAAGAGAATTATTCCCCTTGACGTATATAATAATAATAATAATAATAATAATAATAATGAGGACTTTGTATAGCGCCTAATCTTTAGTAGCTACTAGCTCTTTACAACATTAGACAACACCTATAAGATAAAAAACATATAATGATATTATCACAAAAACAAACACATATGAAATTAGAAAACATTAAAAAAACATGCTGAGAATATTTAAGGTAGGAAACATTATTAAGCCTTTAAGTTTGTTCTTGTAGTCGAAATAAGTGAGTTTTGAGAGCCCTCTTGACGGTGATCACTGTGTCTTTGTGTCTAAGTTCAGCGGGCAATTCATTCACGTTGCTGGGCCCTGGTATGCAAAAGAACGCTGGCCATATGACTTTGTTTTCATACTTGGAATAATGAGTATACGATTGTCAGAAGAGGAGCGTAATTATCTTGATGGTATGTACACATGGGTGAGGTCGGATATGTATGTTGGACTAGAGTCCGACAGTGAAACGTAGCACAGAGAACAAATTTTGTGTTTGATTTTGGATCGAATGGATAGCCAGTGTAGGGTACAGAGCAGCGGGGATGTGTGCTCAGATCGTGGTACTCTAAGTATGATCCGAGCAGCTGTGTTTTGAACTTTTTGAAGTTTCTGGAGCAGATATTGAAATGAAAAAGACAGAATTGAGTTACAATAATCCAGTCTTGAAAGTACTAATGAACACACAAGTGTTTTAGTGGCATCATCTGAAAGATATTTGCGAATTGAGCTGATACGTCTCAGCTCAAGATATGCAGCCTTGCATATGTTCATGACATGCTGGTGCAATGTGAGAGTACTGTCCATAGTAACACCTAGGTTTTGTACTGATTGTGTGAACTTAATGTTGGTGTTGCTGATATTTATTGTTTAATGTAAAGGATGTGAATGAGAAAGTCTTTGTGTTGTGATCAGAATGGCCTCAGTTTTATCATCATTCATCTGCAGCTTGTTACATGTCATCCATGATTTCACATCAGAAATGCACCTCTCTACACCTTGGATGGTAGCATCAACTTCAGTTGGGTGGCTAGATTTGTATATTTGGGTGTCATCAGCATACAATTGGTGAGACACTGGATGATGATCTATGACACTTGAGTGCGGCTGAGTGTACAGAATGAAGAGAACAGGTCCAAGAACAGACCCCTGTGGAACACCACAACATAGATCAACTGGGCTGGATTGTATTCCATTTGCAGATATAATTTATGTCCTGTTGACCAAGTAGGACTTGAACCACAGTAAGGCTGTATCATGAATATCAAATATATGCTGGAGACGGTGAAGTAAAATGTCATGGTCTATTGTGTTAAATGCTGCAGACAAATCAAGGAGGGTGCGAACTGTACTATTTCCGCTATCCAACGCAGAGAAAATGTCATTAACTACTTTTAGAAGAGTAGTTTCAGTACTCTGGCAAGGGCGATATGCAGATTGTACATTGCTTAAAAGACTGGTTGAATTTAGATGAGATACAAGCTGGGATAGAACAACCTTTTCTAAGTTTTTTTTATATGAATGGGAGATTAGAAACTGGGTGGTAGTTCTTTAAATCGTGTTGGTTTCTTCAGCAGAGGCTTTACAATGGCAATTTTGAAAAATGATGGGAATTCCCCGGATGAGAGAGAGGTATTAATAACATCAGTAGTGAAGGAAATACTGGATCTAAGCACTCAAGCAGCAGTGATGTTGGAATTGGATCACGTTTACATTACTTTGGTACACTCGTCATCAGGATTGTACGTACAAAATCCACAGAGACATGTTCAAATGCTGCTAATGGTTGCCGCTCTAATTCTGTATCCCAACTGTATGGTGACGATTGAGTCAACTGAAATTGTGGTGTCAACCTTATCTCTAATGGTTTGTACTTTGTCACTAAAGGAATTTGCAAACATGTCCGAAAGGTCGACTGGAGAGAAGGTAGTGGTAGTTGGAAGTGGTGTAGATTTGTTCCTTGACATTAGCTTGTTAGTAATCTCGAAGCGTTCTTTGCAGCTGGAACTGTTCATGATCTCAGTAGTATAGTGGGCTGATTTCACTGCATGTACTATATTTGTGATATTCTTCTTAGCGGCTTCATAGATTTGCTTATGAATAGTGAGTCTGGTGGAAAGCCAAAGCCTCTCAGCTTTACGGCGGTCTCTTTTAGTAGTGCGAAGCTGGTCCCTAACACTGCTATACCATGGAGAACACTTTTGAATTGATACTCTGCACTTGGTAGCTGGGGAATGTTTGCCAAGCAGTGAACGCAGGCAGTTATCAAGTTGTTCTGCTGCAGGAGGTAAGTAAGTTGCTAGGTTAGCTTGGATGTCGTGCATTAGTTTGGTTCTATTTATCATATGGAGATTTCTCTTAGTAGCAGATAAAGGTGGAGGGTTAGGGACTGATACATAAAGATGGCATATAATGCAGAGATGATCTGATGCAAGGTCATGGAATATCAGGGAGGACCGTAGAATGTTATCATAGGTCTATGAAGAATCCAGTCTAAAATGTGACCATGTTTCTGGGTTGGATGGTTAACTGATTGTTTGGGGTTGAAAACATTAATGGAATCAATGAGTTTTGATGTATTTGGGTTTCCGGGAAAGTCAAAGTGAAAGTTGAAATCTCCAAGAATAATCAGATTGCCACCTATCGACTTTCCATAGTCCAGGAGATTCGGAAACTGCTCCAAAAGGAGAGAGTCAGCCAGCTTGTTTTTTCTACTAGGAGGAGGGCGGAATAGACAGAAAAAAATGGACTGACCTTTGCTCCAGTGTGAGTAGTTCAAACGATGTGTGGTCGAAATTGAATGTTGTGGTGTGGTTAAGACGTGTTATCATGGAGTTCTTTGTGATGACAGAAATTCCACCTCCGCGAGAATTACGGGGGAACGACTTGATGGAGTAACCAGTTAGTGTTAGATCCACACGCTTGGGCTCATCGCCTGATGTTTTTAGCCATGTTTCTGTCAGGAAAAAGATGTCGATATTCTGGTCTTTGATAAAATGAACTATTTCTGTGCGCTTTTCCGGTGGTCCTACTGAATGGGCATTGAATAATGCAATACGCAGAGGTATCTCTTGGATAGTTGACGAAGTAATTGGGATTTGAATTAGGTTATCTAAATTAACGGTCGAACTTTTTCTAAATTGTTGAGCCGAAATAAGGGAGATAACTGGAATTCTTCTTCCTGTTCTACACCGGCCAGCTTTGAAAAAACATTTCTTTATCCGCTTCTGTTCACATTTAGGTAATGATGAATGTAATCCTAGTTAGTTTAGTCTAAAGCACAATGTAGTGTGGAGAGCCAAGGAGTGATTATGTAAAGCAATTAATGAGGGTCCATCGTCGCATAAACGGGTTGACTGGCGAGTATCACGTGATATCGGTTTGTTCAAAAACAGTGGAGTAAGACAGCTGAGAAAAAGTCTAATTGTTCTCATTTCCAAAACAAGGAGATGAAGAAACACATACGAATTAAACAGCCAATACATAATGAACACAATAACGTAGATGAAAATAGGCAATAAGCACATATTGTCAAAACGGCGCTACAAAACTGAACAGCAGCTTCAAGCCGGTTAAGCGATAGCGGCCATCTTGTCATATATATACTTGGACGAAGTTATAAAAACATTAAATTACTCTGTCTTATGATAGATTTGTACCCTAAACTAAGATACTTTTGTTTGCATTTCTTTGAAAATACTGATTTCGTTATAGTATTTGCAACACGATGTGGAAAAAATTATTCTCAACGGAGAAAGAAAGCTACAGAGTTATATCTTTCTTATTTCAGGTCATTGGCATTAAAATGGGAGGTAACTCCTAAGTTACTCTGACATGAAGACAAGAGTTATCTCCCTTAAATAATGCTAAAATCTTTTAGAGGCATCAGAAGAAGAAAACATTTATTCTTTCTCGCATATTTTGTGACTGGGAAAAAAGTGCACTAAATATATATATATTACAGAAATTTGGTACACTTTCAGCACTGACGATAGAAGCTTTAGAATGGATAAAATATATGTTCTATCTTGATAATTTACTCAACATAAAAAATATATTATGTTGTGTGAGTGGGGAAAGTGTCCTAATATTATATTATATAGCAATTTGGACACTTTCAACATCAAACGATAAAAGTCTCAGAATGACAAAATACTTATTCTATCTTAAGTATTTCAACAATGATTATGATGATACAAAAAAAGAAATTAAATAAATAGTAATATAATCGAGATAACTAGCCAATGAATTCTTGCCAAAGAGACAGTCTCCCTTCAACACTATTGAAATATTATTTTTTTGTTTATTTTTCTTTAAAAAGGCTGATTTAGTAATATTATCTGCGACATATTTTACAGAACGTTTTGAAATATTGAAATATTTACCAGCTGCATACATCAATGAATATACCATTTTTTCACCTGTCTCTATTATATATATATATATATATATATATATATATATATATATATATATATATATATATATATATATATATATATATATATATATATATATATATATATAAACAATTTGTCTTAATTATAATATGGATGAATTTGAGAAATTATATAAGTTTAAGCCTTCTAAAGATAAATTTAGTCTTGACAGAGTATCTCCTGTCTTACCGATAAAAGGTCTGGTTGATCCGACGAATAAAACTTTGATTAATAAAATTCATGGCGTCAAGAAAGAATTTAGCAAAGATGGCGCATCTCATGTGTGGTCAACGTTTAAAATCACACGCAACACCAAAGGTGTTGATGCTAAGATGAACGACAAACTAGCGGCAAAGATCATTAATTATCTCGTCAATCGAAAGTATATTTTTAAGGTAACAATTTTTGTATTAGCAAAAACAGACAATACTAAATGGATTAACCGTGACAAACATGATCCAGTCCTTCAAAATGAAAACATTGCCATACTGAGTAAAAATTCCAAACCAGGAATTGGACTGGTATTGACAAACCGTATTATGAACGAGCGTATCCTGTAACCGCGGGTATATACGCGTTATATCTGATAAATGATAAACCCAGCGTTAATAATTTAAAACCAATGAAATTTTCAAGGCTAAATTGCGTAGCTGAACGAGTAAAGGAACATTTTACTGTTTCGACTCGTGGAAACGGTCTAACGGATAAAAGACGTAAATTAATAGACAAATGGGGAGAAATAGTTAAGGATACCGGAGCGTCTGTCAAAGATGTCACTGAACTATGAAAGAAACTAAAATTTCCAATAATTGTAAAAAGGATGACCGGAGAGATTGTGTACGAATCAAAGTATAAATCAAAACGAGCTTCGATTGAAACTATTGATCATAATGCACATGCGTGGAATAATGTAGTAACAATATTTCCACGAGATCGAACTTTTAAATTTTACCAAGGAAATATATTCGATTGTATTAAAGAAATAAGTAAAAACGATCCTGTATCACTATGGTTATTTCAAAGTTCTGATGATGGAAACTATGATCAGTCTGTATGACCTAATGGCGTTATTTATCGCACAAAATCTCTCCACGAATAAATGTAAAAATCTTGCGATAAAATATACCGATGATGCTGAACAATGACTGAGTAATTGTTTTACAGTTCCGTCAGTTGCGCCTCATTTTGCTAGAGAGAAAAATTGGTGGAAACCAACTCAGTTTGATTTTCTCAATGATATAATATCGAGTTGAGTCGAATACAGGCACGGTGGATTGTGGAATAGTAAATACGATCATAAAGATGTTATCTCGGTTGATATGGTTGCATATTATCACAGAAGTTTTCTTAGAATGGGAGAATGTTCTGTATATTTTAAGAGATTTGGACATCCAACACACGAGAGGGCCAGAGTATCGATAAGCGGACAATTACTGGATTTTGACCTGACTGGTTTTGCTTGAATCGAGTCATTTAAGTTTGCCGAAGGTCTTCGTCAAATTTGCTATGTCTGGTTTGTCAAACATTTTTTAGAAAAAACATTGGGCTCCAACAGTATTGTTACGATATGTGCCTGATGTAAAAATAATGATATTTCTGACAGTAAGTGAAGCAATTATATCATATCGTCCGCAGAAAAAAGTTTGGTTACACATCAGTAGAAATATTCTGATGAAGAAAATCTTGATATAAACGATTTTGAGAATAAAATCGCAAAATATCTTGGCAGAAAAATAATCGGTAAATTTACCCAAGGAGGATCATATGATCATAAACGACATTGTACAAGATTGATTGTAGACGATGCTGAGTTAGATTTTATAATTGCTGATTCAACGAAATAAATACGTTTATAAGTCGAAGTAATGTTAACTTATCGGACGGAACTATATTAGATACAATTGTGGGTTATATTGATGGCGAGTCACCGCAGTTTACTCATTTAAGATCTTCAATGCTCGCGTACTTTTCGATAAATCTAGTATCGATGATAAATAGAGTTTCTAAGTTTGCTGTCAGAGTCGCTACGGATTCATTTTATATCAATAAAAAATATTCAGGATTGTTGGAAAAATTGAATATCAGCACTTATACATCATGGGGCGAATAGAGAATAAAACAAGAAACACACTCGATTATTCCGAATCTGCTGACGTTGAAATCAAAGATATTTATTTCAAAAATAATCAAATATCAAAATTGTCATCTGCACCGTCACTGTATGATCCCGTAGCTAGACATAAAACAGTTTATCTCAACGGACCTAGCGGTTCAGGTAAAACAACTCGTGTGATGAATTATTTCGGAATTTTGATTTAGTTGTTTTAACCTCTTCACACAGACTCGCAAGATAAATGAGAGAAAGAAATATTAAATCGTGTACTTATCACAAATTCTTTCGATGGAGAGGAGATAAATGGACTCCTGATCGAATGGGCCAAAAATACATTCCAGGGAGTATCGTTTGGAATGAGATATGCACAGCGTCATTAGAAACATTAAAAACATTTCTCGATTGGTTATTGACACAAAATACTGTTGTACTAATGTGCGGCGATCATGGTCAACCGCCACCTTTTGTTCAATTGTCTCCACACGAATAGTTGAAAAACTTTGTGGATTATTATGAAGAAATAACCGATGATCATAGAGCGCTTGATCCAAAATTAAGAGAGCTTGAGAAATTAATCAGACTATATCCGAATAAAGTTCAGTGTGAAATAATCCGTGATATAATTTCAGAAACTAATTTTAACAATTTTTGGATTTATGGAGACCAAATGAATTAATAGTTGCAAGTAGAAAAATAGTCAGAGATATACTTCAGCAAAACTTATTTCTGTTACATAAAGAAACAATTTCAGATCTACACGTACCATTGTGTTATCGACCAGCCGATACGCGACGACAAAATATTGACGTTGATATACCAGGACCCTTGACAAAGTCAAGGAGGAAACAAAATCTTGTGTTAAATGATATTGTTTTAGTTGATGCCAGTGTTGTTGAGAGTGCGTTAATGGACAAAACTCCATGGACGCTAGGATATGCAATGACGATTCATTCATGTCAAGGATTAACCATCTCTGATACAAATGGTTGGATCGTCAATGATTGTATCGAATGGTCGAATTTATTTTACCTAGAAGTGTCTAGAGTTAGGGAAATATCTCAAACATTCAACATGGCCAACACAGCATCCATCTTGACAATATTGTTCTCACCATTAGATTTCTTGTAATATCTTGTTCCTAAATTGAAATGGTGCTGATCTGATGTTAAGTATGGCCACCATGGTAGGCATCTTGCGAACCGTTTTGCTACCACATAATAGAAAGTTATATAGCCATCAGGTCTTACACGGAAAAATGTATGATGTCTAGTCTGTTCTAAACAAAACTGGTGTTGATCTGATGTCTAATATGGACACAATAGTGTTCCTTTGGTTCTATTCGTTTGATCTTCTTGGAAGAGATATCATGAATTTGTTACGATATGTGATCTGAAACTGTTTTAATGCAATATATTACATGTAAACAATTGAATGTTGATATTGTAGGAATAAAAAATAACTCTATCTGATTGTATGCTCTCCCCCTTATCTATCTCGTACAATTGTTATAGTTGTAAATCTCGTCATCAGTTCCTACCAGAAGTCATCAATTTTGAGGCAGAATATAATAAACACTCATATTATTGTTATTAGGACTTTCAGAATCTACTTGCCTGATGCCAGGAAGAAGTTCATATTAGTCTCTGGCATCATCCCGTGGGCAAGGCAAAAAAATAAGAGAGGTCGTGCACAGTTAGTAATTCTTTACGATTTACAATTTTCATACTTTGCGATCTCCCAAAAGTACATATATCATCACCTTTGTGTATGATTACATATATCGGATCTTCTTTTACATAAGGGTCCACAGTTTCTATAATCAGTCTATCTCTGTTAAAGTGCCTAATTTCCATTTTGTAGTCCGTGACATAACAAGAATATTTGAAGCATGTTTTGACAACAGGTACTATATATTTATATTTTATCCTGTCAGTTACATGCATACATACATACATACATATATATATATATATATATATATATATATATATATATATATATATATATATATATATATATATATATATATATATATATATATATATATATATATATATATGTATATATGTATATATATATAATGTATATATATATATATATATATATATATATATATATATATATATATATATATATATATATATATATATATATATATATATATATATATATATATATTAAAAATAACATGGCTTTTATAGTGTTCGTATAAAGCAATTTGATATACAAATACTGTTGGTATATCAGTAGTGAAGTGGGGCACTATAGGGTCTATGGGAATTAGCATTACAGACCCCCCCCCCCCGGGCCTGTATAGGGTCTATGTAAATTTAACATGGAGAAAAACCCTGGGCCTGTATAGGGTCTTCGGGAATTAGCCTTACAGACCTTCCTGGGCCGGTATAGGGTCTATGTAAATTTAACATTAACACCCTGGGCCTGTATAGGGTCTATGTAAATTTAACATGGAGAAAAATCGTGGGCCTGTTTAGCGTCAAGGGGAATTGAACATGGGGAATAAATCGTGGGTCTGTTTAGCGTCAAGGGGAATTGAACATGGGGAATAAATCGTGGGTCTGTTTAGCGTCAAGGGGAATTGAACATGGGGAAAAAATCGTGGGACTGTCTAGCTTCAAGGGGAATTTAACATATGGAAATTGAACATGGTGGGTCTGTATAGCGTCAAGGGGAATTGAACATGGTGGGATTGTCTAGGGACAATGATGGTAGAGGGTCAAACACAACAGAGACAGAGACATACATACACTATTACAAGCGTGAGATTTATATATAAAGCATTACCAAGACCTGAAATCTTGCTGGGGTGTTCAAAAATTTGCAGAATTGTAATGATGCTATAAATAGCTATAATCAAGGAAATGCTCAACGACAAAATGGATGTGACTAAAGGTAACGCTAAAATAACGAAATTGTCCCAGAATTTAAAGGAAAAAAAAAACATATCCCCGAAAATTAAGTTACAATGGTTTAGACTAAAATAGATAAAATTAGTAACTACTTACAATATCAACTTGTGTGACGATCGTGGATAAACACCCATGTATCTATTTATAGCTATAATCAGCTAAAATTCCTATGAAATCCCACTATCTATTTATACTACAACTTGTGGGTTATTCCTTTGGAAAACCCCACTATCTTTTTATAGCCTCAGCTTGAGTGACGTTCCTGTTTATGAACTCTAGTACATATGTATAGCTACAACCTGTGGAAATCCCCAAGTCCATATTTATAGTCTCGAAATTTCCAGCGTCAGTGACGTCACTGTACTGAACACTAGGGGATAAATGTCAACAGTGTTGCAAGTGGCTGACCTGAATACACGCTACTGCAGGTAGGTAGGTAGAGTGTATCTGATAGGGATAAAGTGAGTTTTATAGGGACAAACAGAGACCAATACACACACACACACACACAACGTACGCGCGCAGACATACGCACACACACACATACACACACACACACACACACACACACAGAGGGAAGAGGAAAAAACAAACCCCAAATATACTATCAACACAGAAGGGAGATAATACAAACCCCAAATAAACTATCCACACAAACGTCCGCGAACGCATACAAACCCCAAATATACTATCCACACAACGTCGCTAACGCATACAAACCCCAAATATACTATCCACACAAACGTACGCGAACGCATACAAACCCCAAATATACTATCCATACAAACGTACGCGAACGCATACAAACCCCAAATATACTATCCACACAGACGTACGTGAACGCATGCAAACCCCAAATATACTATTCATACAAACGTACGTGAACGCATGCAAACCCCAAATATACTATCCATACAAACGTACGCGAACGCAATACAAACCCCAAATATACTATCAACACAGAAGGGAGATAATACAAACCCCAAATATACCATCAACACAAACGTACGCAAACGCATACAAACCCCAAATATACTATCCATACAAACGTACCCGAACGCATACAAACCCCAAATATACTTTCCATACAAACGTACCCGAACGCATACAATTCCCAAATATACTATCCACACAACGTCGCTAACGCATACAAACCCCAAATATACTATCCACACAACGTCGCTAACACGTACAAACCCGAAATATACTATCCACACAAACGTACGCGAACGCATAAAAACCCCAAATATACTATCCACACAACGTCGCTAACGCATACAAACCCCAAATATACTATCCACACAACGTCGCTAACACGTACAAACCCGAAATATACTATCCACACAAACGTACGCGAACGCATAAAAACCCCAAATATACTATCCACACAACGTCGCTAACTCATACAAACCCCAAATATACTATCCACACAACGTCGCTAACTCATACAAACCCCAAATATACTATCCACACAACGTCGCTAACGCATACAAACCCCAAATATACTATCCACGCTCGGGAGGAAGAAGAAAAGAACAACCAAATATACGATCTACACAACGTACGCGAACACACACACACACACACACACACACACACACCACAGAGGGAAGAAGAAGAAAACCATTATACACTATCCACACGGAGTGAAGAAATAACCCTTTATATATATTGTCAACAGAGAGTGAAGAAAATAACCCATTTTTTGCTAATGGACAATAAAAAGTACCAATAATGTGGTAACCACCTGTGTAATTAGTTCAAATCTAACGAGTCTGTTAAATTTCCTACTTCCTAACATATCTGTCTAATATTAGCAACTTAGTGTACATAAAAATAGCCATACTGATTTTATTTAAATTATTATGTCTAAGCGACAGATACCAGTTTGGTCATTGTTAGGTTTAAAAAGTTAAGTTTGTTGCGGTGTTCCAATAGGTCAAGTTTGTTTCGAGAATAGTTTAGTCAAGGAGGGATACCAAGCCAAATATGGTTCCCTATTTAATAATAAGCAATCTTTTGGAGCCCTAAAAAAATCTGTTTTTTCTGTTAGAAGGTAACACGTCTCTCTTTTGCTTTCACGTTCTTTCCCGCACTCCTAGTCTCATGATTCTTGATATCAGGATAAGGTCTGCTTCTTCGGAAAGAGAAGAACTCTTTGGTGTCGATACAACTGTTGACAAAGCCTCTGTCAGGTTCATGCTGCTGCTGCTGCTGCTGTTGCTGCTCTCTCTGCTGTTTATGAAGTCTGCACTTCTCCGTCCATTCTTCTTTCTCCTTTTTGAATTCCTCCTTGAAGAGCTCTTCTTTCAGGTCTTCAGTGACTTTCAACATTATGATATTGTCTATCTCTTCAGGTCTCGGTATCAGACTTGTCATGGCCCTATGCAAATTCACATAGGCTTCGTTCAACTTGGCTAATCTTGAGCACATCTTCGTAGGAAGATGCGTCGACAATGGATGGGCAGACTGGAGACTGCCCCGTTTTTATTTTCAAAGCGCGGACGTGAAGGAAACCATTACTACACGGTTTTCGAGTCGAACCGTTCAAATAGTGTTATGGGAGGGATAGAGAGAAGTCAAAGAGCATGAATCAGGATACCTATAGTTAAACAAACCACAAAGGCATTTTTTTCTTCAAAACACAACATTTTTATTCAAAATTACTTAACACTAACAAACAACTCTAACATTTTTTAACAACAATCCAACAATATAACATCAAACATTTTTTTCTAATCACAAACATTTTTTTTCAACTCACACATTATTTTGGACAGGGCTGACAACGTTGTTAATGAAATTGTGATTTCCACTGTTGTAAATCATTAGGCCATTGATGGACACTACGTTTCCTAGCTTGAGACAAAGGATAAGCATAATGGTCACAAAACCATCGATCTACTTTCACATCGTTTCTAGAAGAATGACGAGGATCAAAATGAGTCACTAAATGTTCTAAAGAATAGTCCAGGCTGCAATGATGCAGAAAATACACACAGTACTGTCCACACACCAAGGAATATGTGCCTTGTTATTTCACATTATTGAATCGTGTGGTCTGAGCATTTCTTCTCATAAAGTCAATGATATCGTCTTCCAAAGGGGGCAATCCATACGAATCAAAATATTCCACACATCCTTCTTGAGGAAAGTAGACGGCTACCCAGTGGGTTCCTGGGAGATGACTGTCGTCCGTGTTGATCACGTAAGCTAGATGGTCTTGAGGTTTGCAATGAGGGAGTTCATCTTTAGCACAGACGACAGGATTCCAAGAAGCAGTGTACGAACTGTGGTTCAAAAGGTAATAAAGTTTCCAGGTATCCATTTTTTGTTTTTTTTTTTTCTTCTTCACGGGTAATGGTAAGTCATCAATTCGATTCTGACTTTTTGCTTGAAAATGTCTGACAAGTAACCGTTTCTTCGCCTTGTCTCCCAACTCTGATCCAAGAGAGCTTCGATGCGATGGATCTCTTGAGTTGTTAATGGAGGACAATAATGTTCACGCAAGCCTTTATATCACTGTTGTAACACGTCTTCTTCCGAGATGAGACTCCAAGCTTCGTCCAGATATTCGTCCAATTTTTCTTCTTGACTCAGCATCAGGCATTTATCGTGTTGAATTTAACTGGGATGATCGTTATGACATCCATAGCAATCTTTCTTGATCTATTCCTTAATTTTTTTCTGTCAAGACTATAGCATAACAGGAAACTAAATGTGATTCTTGTTCTGGCCATCTAGACTTCATCATGATGACTTCTTCGTCTTTATCTTGGGGTCTTCACATTCCATGTCCAAAGAATCCCTACTATATAAACATTGATAAAAGTCTTCCATGACTTCTAATAGTGTAGAATGACTTCTCTCAAACTGTTGGTTTATATCGTATTGTCAAATTCAGCATACAGGATGACGTTCACCGTATTATCTGCGAGTAGATTTTCTGCAAACTGAAATTCCACACGCATCTGGCCGGATTTTATAAGCTGAAAATGTCCCTCCTCGCTGTCTTGACTTACAATTCGTTAGAGAACCGTTTTCGAAAATGGAGTTTCACTGTAACTTTCCCTTTGGAGAATGAAATATTTTGTCCCAGATCTCCTTTTATAGCAATGTTGACAGTGTCTAAATACGACTTACTGACGGCAAATAGTGAGGATGTACAAATTCAGGGTGTACGTGATAGGCGTTTGCACCTTCCTGGTCATTGTTTGTGGTACTATCCACTTTGAAAGGAATGATACGCAGTAACGGCACAGATGTGTGTCCCACCACGTTGTACTCTACCACATCGGAATACACAAAGATCAAATTCAGTCCTTGGTTCAGTTCTACCGGGTTTCCAAAAGCTCTGTAAAAATCCATATTACTGTTGATCTTGGGGCTCAAATTGTTTCCGACCATTTCTGCAGGTCCACCCAAAATTTCAAACAAACTACCATTTAACCTGAGGGACAATGTGTCCGTATCTTGAAATTTGATCATGAGACGATGAGCCACTTTATGGTACTCAATCTTCACACTTTTTTGGGCTCTGTTCAGTGCTTTGCCAAAGGCTAAGTTGAACCTGTCCGCAATAGTGTCCACCAAAAGTTCACCACTAAAATAATAACCTGAAGGAATTTTCAAGGTGTAGATAATGAAGGCTGGATTGCTGGCTGGTCTTGTGTCCCCTAAAAACCCGATTTTATTGATTTCTTCCTCCAATTGGGCATTCAGGATTTCCACCTGGAAAGTGTTTTGCTTTTCGGTGATGTTTTTGATTTGTGTTGGGTGAATGATTTCCACTAAAGCCACTTCCCAATGGGCTTCGTGATCTAACTGGATGGTCTCAGGTAATTTGACCGTGTAACAGCACAACGTGTTCTTGGGAAACACCTCCATGGAACTGTCACTGGGTAAGGTTAAGTAAAATTGGTTGTTATTGCTCATAATTCCAGAGTTCTGTGGCTCTCCGATGTGTTACTGGAAGTCAGAGGAGTGTCTCCGCCCAAAATGGAGTTGTTGTTGGAGTGGTGGCTGGCACTGACACTGGACACAAGGTTCCCGTGGTTCCCGTTCGAGGAGAATTTCAGGGAGGGATTAGGAAGCAGGTAACCGATGCAGCTGCTCAATACAATGGTCCACAATTGTTTGTCTCCTTGTTCCAAACTCAAATTGGCGATGGCTGCACCGATGACACAATAGACCACGAAGGTTTGGCAGAAAAAGACGATTTGCGTTATAGGCACACGTTCTCTATACCTCACCCACAAGGGTTGTTTTTGTCAATCTTGCAGAGAAGAATCGGGTGAAGGAGTGATCGCAGTAGCTGAATCTGTGTGAAAGGGAATGATGGTCACTTCTTTTTATAGTCGATGACGTGCGAAGCGTCGATCCAAGAATGATAACTGGTCGGATATCCCTTCCAACGTACTTTGACTTCTTTGACACGTCGTTTGCCCACTTTACGGTTTCTGTGTTTGACAATGCCTTTGATGTCGTACACGTCGTCTTTTTTGGTGACACGACTTGATTTGAAATAAGTACGGGCTAGCGTTTTGGTGAGTACTTAACATCCATGGCTGTCTTGCTGAGCACCTTTTTCCTCCTTTACCACGCTCGGACAGAAAAATGAGTGTGTGGTGAGACAATTCCCACTCATGTTTAAAGCCTTTCAGTCAGGTTGTTAAGGACTAGTTAGTCCTACACCTGAGTGGCTAAATTTAAAAATAGTCTGTGAGTACATAAAAGCCTGGGGGATGAGGCTCTCTTTCCTTCCCCAGGAGTAATTAAAAATCACGCGGTGCGTTATTAAACCAGTGATACATGCTCCATTAGAGCGAAAATCACTTTAATTCAAGTAAGCAAGCAAGCAAGTTCGGGTACCGTCTCTAGCACTCTTGATAACACCAACTGTCTGGGTTATTTTCTTTCTTGCAAGCCCCTATGTTCCACTTCTGTTTGTGATAATAACTTGTGATACTTCACATTTTCTAAAGTGGAAATCTTTACAAGCCGTACAAAATGCAAAACTTATATGACTTTGGCTTTTGACACTTGCACAGACTCTTCACTTTATACACGCACACACTTGCAGCTTGACCAGAAATATGTACATCTTGTTTTGTGGATAAGTCACAGACAAGTCCAAACATATATAGGTGGTTATGAACGTTAGGAATATCCCCTCATTTTTTCAGAAATATCAAAGCTTGTATGTGCATTTTCCCTTTTCCACTCTATATTAGTGCTTAGATTTGTTCCAAAAAAAGAAAAAAGAAACGAAACAATTTTGAAGAAAAAAAACAACTGAATTTTGAATATAGGTTTCTCTCTGTTTATAATTTTTTTCAAGTTGATGGTGCATGACAGAGTACATTCGCCTACCTTTCCAAAGTGAGAGGCATTTCTTCACATGTCATTGCCTTTGTTAAAAATTCGGTTTCATTGGTTAGTTATCGTTAATCTTTAATTTTTTTGATGCATTTCTTTTTGATAGAAGATTTAAGGCTTTCTAGTGTTGTAACGGTATTTATGTTCTTTAGTCTGTTGATGAAATTATCTATAGCAAAGTGCTTAAGATTTTTCAGTTTTTTTATTATTTCAAGCCCTACAAAAGGAGACCAAGTTTGTCTTCAAAGACGATTGAAACTCTAAATTACACGGGCGTGAAGGAAAACATCGTTGTGTTTGATCTAATCATGCTTGCCGTATCTCTTTGTGTTTTAGAGGTCATATTTCTTCTTAAGTAAATATACGCATCAATAGACAGACAGATTGGGTCATCATCCTTGAGTTTCACTGTACTTTCGGTTCTTTACTTCATACAAACCCCAAATGTACTAGTTTGAAAACGAAAAGATAACATGCCCCTCAATACTGTAACACGTCTGTTCTGACTCTACCGATGTGAGTGTGAGTGTTTATGTTAAAATGTTTAAGTGAGATATAAAAAATGGTCAGCTTGAAAACGCGAACCAATACTGTGACCCTCAGTATTTTGATGTGGTAAGAAGAAATGGTACAACACACACAAAGAGAGCTTGTAAGTTCACATTTCAGTCTGTCTGCACTGTAATGGTAACAACGCAAGAACATAGGGATTATTATGCCACACAGTCCTAGAACAAAACAATGCATCACCCGTTGTAAGCCATTTCATTGGCTATACTTATTTTCTTACCGCGTTCACTTGGAATTGACTTGAGTAGCTATTCAGACAGTGACGAGAATGGCCATGCTTTACTGAGTCTATCCTATAGACGATTTATATAAAAAAATATTTAAAAAAATTAAACTAACGCACGAACAATCGTACTATGGGCGATCCCATGGAAATTGAGTCCGTCTTATTGCAAAGTACGTCAACATTTAATTTAACGGTGCAGATCGCTAGAACAAACCTCTAATAATACACATTTTGAAAAGTGTTGTGTGACACGGATCGCCATTGTCGCTTGGCGTCTGCTTTCTTGTTCGAAAAGAGATCGTTTCGTCTTGACTATAAAAATTTAATTTGACTAAGTTTTACGCACTACTTGAACTCATACATTTACGTTGTAGGTGTAAGTCGTCGTTCTCAGTTTTCTGGAAGTTCGTTTTTGCGTTTCTCAGATGTGATACTATATTTTACGGACTGAACGAAATTTCTTTTGGCGTGAAGCAGGACTCGTGGTTTTGTGGCATGTGTGGTGAACATTGATGAAAGCTCAGTTATGTCGTCTTCGAAATCGCTGACAGGGATTTGAGCTAACACTTCAGCTCTTGTGTGAGGCGACACGGCACGTCATTGCCTTTTACTTTATCAATGAAATCGTTTCATCTTATTGCAAAATTACATTTGACTAGGTTTTATACGCAGCAGGTCCCTGTACATAGGGAAAGTGTCTTAGCGTAAGAGTATTCATTCCACTCTCAAACGATCAAGAAGATGGAAGAGTCAGCACAGATCGACCTGCTGGTCAAATATTTGCTAAAAGTCATACGAAAGCATAATTCACAGGCGAAAGTGGCAACAAAACTTATTGTTTTGGTCGTTGATTTGATGAGAGTCATACGAAAGTGTGTAAGTGCTGATGAAGTTTGCTATATCTGCAAAGGTAAATGGGTATTTGTCTCCAGAATACCTGCTTCGTCTAAGAAAGAGAGACAAAAGTCAATATGCCTAATATCGCTGTCGGGAGAAAGGACACTGGGATTCAGAGTGCCCTACGAGTAAAGAGAAGAAACAGAAACAAAACGAAACAGAGAAGAGGGATTCAGAAGAAGAAGAAATTGAAGATGATGAAGAACTTGTGCCAGTAAAGACATGGAAATGGAAAAATTGACAATATGAGCCAATGCGTTGGCCCTGATGTGAAATTTCACACTACCTTCTAAAAGAGAATAGACCAGAAAGAAAACGTAAGTGTCTCTTAGTCTTGACATTCTATAATAAGGATGACGTGTTTTGTTTTTTACTCACACTTTATGAAATTGTGCACTTTCACCTATCTCTATCCCTCTGGAACATGTTTTAGTTAGAATTGAAATGAAAGGATGTTTTCCTTCACACACGCTCTTTAGGCATGCCAGTCGGTAAACAATAGTCAGTCTATTCATCCATCATTTTGTGTCTTGATGTTTCCTAAATCACACACTGATGCCATAAAATAACGGGTTAAATGGGTTTTGTAGTGTTGGGGGTGGGGGTGGGGTGTAGGTGTTTGGCAGAGTTGGTCATTGCAGGTGAGGGCTTAGGTGCTTTCAAAAAACTTTTTCTTCTTCACTCTGTGTTGATGGAATGTAATGGGTTATTTTCTTCACTCTCTGTTGATAGTATATATAAAGGGTTATTTCTTCACTCCGTGTGGATAGTGTATAATGGTTTTCTTCTTCTTCCCTCTGTGGTGTGCGTGTGTGTGTGTGTGTGTGTGTGTGTTCGCGTACGTTGTGTAGATCGTATATTTGGTTGTTTTTTTTCTTCTTCCTCCTGAGTGTGGATAGTATATTTGGGGTTTGTATGAGTTAGCGACGTTGTGTGGATAGTATATTTGAGGTTTTTATGCGTTCGCGTACGTTTGTGTGGATAGTATATTTCGGGTTTGTACGTGTTAGCGACGTTGTGTGGATAGTATATTTGGGGTTTGTATGCGTTAGCGACGTTGTGTGGATATTATATTTGGGAATTGTATGCGTTCGGGTACGTTTGTATGGAAAGTATATTTGGGGTTTGTATGCGTTCGGGTACGTTTGTATGGAAAGTATATTTGGGGCTTGTATGCGTTCGCGTACTTTTGTGTGGATAGTATATTTGGGGTTTGTATTATCTCCCTTCTATGTTGATAGTATATTTGGGGTTTGTATTGCGTTCGCGTACGTTTGTATGGATAGTATATTTGGGGTTTGAATGCGTTCACGTACGTTTCTGTGGATATTATATTTGGGGTTTGTATGCGTTCGCGTACGTTTGTATGGATAGTATATTTGGGGTTTGTATGCGTTCGCGTACGTTTATGTGGATAGTATATTTGGGGTTTGTATGCGTTAGCGACGTTGTGTGGATAGTATATTTGGGGTTTGTATGCGTTCGCGTACGTTTGTGTGGATAGTTTATTTGGGGTTTGTATTATCTCCCTTCTGTGTTGATAGTATATTTGGGGTTTGTTATTTCCTCTTCCCTGTGTGTGTGTATGTGTGTGTGTGCGTATGTCTGCGTGCGTACGTTGTGTGTGTGTATGTGTGTGTGTGTGTGTGTGTGTGTGTGTGTGTATTGGTCTCTGTTTGTCCCTATAAAACTCACTTTATCCCTATCAGATACACTCTACCTACCTACCTGCAGTAGCGTGTATTCAGGTCAGCCACTTGCAACACTGTTGACATTTATCCCCTAGTGTTCAGTACAGTGACGTCACTGACGCTGGAAATTTCGAGACTATAAATATGGACTTGGGGATTTCCACAGGTTGTAGCTATACATATGTACTAGAGTTCATAAACAGGAACGTCACTCAAGCTGAGGCTATAAAAAGATAGTGGGGTTTTCCAAAGGAATAACCCACAAGTTGTAGTATAAATAGATAGTGGGATTTCATAGGAATTTTAGCTGATTATAGCTATAAATAGATACATGGGTGTTTATCCACGATCGTCACACAAGTTGATATTGTAAGTAGTTACTAATTTTATCCATTTTAGTCTAAACCATTGTAACTTAATTTTCGGGAATATGTTTATTTTCCTTTAAATTCTGGGACAATTTCGTCATTTTAGCGTTACTTTTAGTCACATCCATTTTGTCGTTGAGCATTTCCTTGATTATAGCTATTTATAGCATCATTACAATTCTGCAAATTTTTGAACACCCAGCAAGATTTCAGGTCTTGGTAATGCTTTATATATAAATCTCACGCTTGTAATAGTGTATGTATGTCTCTGTCTCTGTTGTGTTTGACCCTCTACCATCATTGTCCCTAGACAATCCCACCATGTTCAATTCCCTTGACGCTATACAGACCCACCATGTTCAATTTCCATATGTTAAATTCCCCTTGACGCTAGACAGTCCCACGATTTATTCCCCATGTTCAATTCCACTTGACGCTAAACTGACCCACGATTTATTCCCCATGTTCAATTCCCCTTGACGCTAAACAGACCCACGATTTATTCCCCATGTTCAATTCCCCTTGACGCTAAACAGGCCCACGATTTTTCTCCATGTTAAATTTACATAGACCCTATACAGGCCCAGGGTGTTAATGTTAAATTTACATAGACCCTATACCGGCCCAGGAAGGTCTGTAATGCTAATTCCCCTAGACCCTATACGGGCCCAGGGTTTTTCTCCATGTTAAATTTACATAGACCCTATACAGGCCCGGGGGGGTCTGTAATGCTAATTCCCATAGACCCTATAGTGCCCCACTTCACTACTTATATCACTTTGTGATCCGCCCATGAAGCAATAATTACTATTAATCCCCATTTTCTAAATGAATACACAGTTTCATTGCAATCCTTTCTGTTTTCCGTACTCAGAACCCGGGAGTGATGGAGATAAAGAATTTGGGATGCATAAAAACATTGAAACTGAACTTAAGTAACATACACGAATATGGTTCGTTGTAACGGTGTGGGTGCACTTGCCTTGGAATTTATATAATCAAAGATAGAAAGTTACAAACCCTTTCGACATTATACGATAAATTTCCTGGTTACGTGGTACTAATACATGTACTATGATGTGTGTTTGTGATCTGAATTTTTAACGTAGCCTTAGGACGTTTTCCGTCATATTCCTACGATATATGCAGTGTGGCAGTTTATAGTGATGCTTGCACTAGAGAACCATGTTGCAGACATGTGGCAGGATGCACGATGTCCCCCGCCAGTCATATTATCCAGACGCCAAGCACACTAGTCCTAACACTAACCTCGTAATGATGAGCGCCTAGCGAGGCAGTAGTACCATTTTAAAAGTCTTTGGTATGATTCGGCCGGGGTTCGATCCCGCGACCTCCCACATCTGACGCGGACGCACTAAACACTAGTAGACCTGAGCGGTCCATACCGTTGTGTATATAAGGTTTAGTTGTTGTTTCTTAAATCTATTAAAATGTTCTAAAATCGATTATCATTAATTAAATATGAAAATGTCCACCCTCTCTCTCTCAAGGTATGGGCGAAAATCTATGAAAAGACGAGCTAGCAGAATGATTTTCGTTTGTATCATCCCAAGATGCCTCTGGACGTATAAATGATGGTAAAAGTTAATTCAAGCCGACCAGAGAGAGAGAGAGAGAGAGAGAGAGAGAGAGAGAGAGAGAGAGAGAGAGTATGGTCGCTAGTACTGTTATTAAAGCAGAATAACGATTTAGATCAACTGTAAATATATTAAAATATTTTAATTACCTCTTGTTTGTTCATCATTTCCCTTGGTCTCTATTCCACGCTTATTTCCATACCATGATCCGTGAAGGGCTGAGCGTTCATGTCAGTGATTGAGCTAATCATGTGTTTGTAGTACTATACTTTCTTCATTAATACCATCTTTCAATTTTAAATCATAAATGTGTCTTATATTGAATTTATTAATGTAAAAAGTAGAAACTCAAAAAGTAAACAATCAACCTATAAAATTGCGAAGTTGATTTTAAATAGCAACAAAAGGCACATACTGCATTTTGTAGTGGATACACTCGGTAGGGTTGCGAGTAGTGCATTCACTCGATCAAAACACAGCAGCCTGTCGACAAACTTAAACTCCACTCAAAGTGCAAACGCATGTATTTGCATGGAATATAAACACAAAATATGTACAGTATGTACGCTGTATCAGTTATAAACCACTCGTATAATTTTTTCATTTAAAGGATGTTCGACAAGCCTATTTTTCTTCTAATGAAAAATGTATGCATCTCGTGGTACGCGGACCTCAAGCCTTTACACAACCATGGAAAGATTGCGGGCTGCATTATATGCCTAGATTCCAGACCCTAAACAATCGGCTTCTCAAAAATTATTTTGATGCATGTCGCCTATTTTAAAGTAATTAGGTAATAATTGTACATGTTAATAATGTAACTCGTGTGAGATTTATTGTACAGGCATGCTTAATAAAGAACGCATCCATATTTATTATAGCCATTTATATTTCTTTAAATGCCTAATCAATGAACCTAAACACTAGCAACCCAATCGGTGTTTATCATCTATTGTGTGATTGTTTATATGAAAATTACAGAAGGCTGATAAATCTTTATTGTTTGAAAAAGAAGTAAACGAATTTTTAAAAAAACGTGTGCTTAACTCCTTCTCAACAGTCAGCTGGTCAGAGAGATTTTAACTGCATGTCACCGACTTCATGGTGGCTAGATGATTATTTTAAGCAAATGGATAGGTCAGTGTTCTCCAGTCATTTAGTTTTAAGAACAAAATATTATTCCATAAAGTCTAGCTTTCATTACAGTACATGTTGATCTGGTAGCATATCTAGGCGTAGAAAAGTGAATTTAATAACGGTTCCGAAAGCAAATCAGATGAACCCTTTAGAAGAAAAAATATTTAATGTTTCAGTTCAATGTATTTTACCTACCCCCTTCCCTCTTTCTATCTATACTCTCTCAGTTCTAAACATTTCAAAACAATTATATATATATATATATATATATATATATATATATATATATATATATATATATATATATGCATTATAACCCTTTTCCTTCTCGCGTACATATTTATCTTCATTTATTATTTAAACACATCTTTTTGATAACTTTAATTATGGGCATATGATTTTAAGGAATAAACAAAATAAAAATTATCTGTAACACGAATAGAACGCAATTTCCTTAACTTCCCGTTTTATTCTGCCTAATATTTAAACTATAGTTGTGATATATTGTCATATAATGGGTCAAGCGCAGATTTCCCAAAGGCAACTTCAGTTCCAGTGAATTTGCATTGGGCAAACTGACTTATGACATTTGTGTTGATAGTCACATTGAGTGTACAGTCAAAGCAGTGAAGCATCTGATGTTATCTACGCCGACATTCTAAAATCGACTTCTCACTTAGATGTGAATACTGTAATATGTTTATCAGTACAAAAATGACAGTGTCCAACTCAAGACTTATTCAGCATTATATAAATTTGAGCACGTAATTGCATCTAGCCTTCGGGAAAATGAATTTTTTGGGGTTTTTTTTCTTCTTCAACTAATGAATAAATAATATTTAATCTTCGGAAAGGGTGCGTTTTTAAACAAAATAGCATTATCAGTAAATGGTGTCAATGTCATTTGGTCAGGGGCGGCCAGTTTGATAGGCGAACTAGGTGGTTGTCTAGGGCGCCAAATTTTATTGGGCGCCAAAATTTGAGGAGAAATTATCAGGAGGGGGAGGCGATTGCGTGGTTCGTCTTGGGCGGCAATTGCTGGCAGCTATTCTAAGGCTGCCGCTTCATTTCGTAACCTTACATTGAAATTTTCTCTGAAGTCCAAATCACAGCACTTAATCAACAAAACAAAGAAACAACTATTTGATTTTGACTCTGTTATTTGACATCTTTGTATAACTTATACGTCGCACGGTCTAGACTGGAATTTCATACGTACGAACTCCCACGTATTTGCATCATCTGAAATGAAGTTACCTAAAATGACATTTTGAGCAAAAACAAGAGTCGAGAATTTTCGCCCGATAACGTTGAACTGGCCTGGGTGATGCATCTTATTTTTAGACGATGAATTTTATCCGTAGTATTTATACTATAATATTACTTATTGTTTGAAAATACCATAAGCATGTAGTAGAAACATGTAGCAAATGCAAAGCCTGTCTAAACACGATGAATCTGATTGAATTTAATTACTGCTACAAAATGTAGTTCGAAACTCTCGAAGAGTCAAAGCATTTTTATTTCTCTTTACGTCACAATTTTTAATTCATAAGTTGTCTCAAAGCTAGCCTTGTACGATATGCTGTCCAGAAATCTTTGACTTTATCTTCATCAAAATTACATTAACGAAATTCTCGTGAAATGTACTTAACATGCCTTCCTGAAAAGACCATGTTAATTAAAGAAACATAACCGTGACATGTCTTCCTGAAAAGACCGTGTTAAAAAGAGAAACATGACTGTACATGTCTTTCAGAAAAGACCGTGTTAAGAAGAGAAACATGAACGTGATATGTCTTCATGAAAAGACAGTGTTAAAAAGAGAAACATATCTGTGACATGTCCTCAAGTAAACCACTAACATGGAATTAATATATTTTCCGCCATTTTATACCTTTTACAACGATTCTCAATATATAATCGCTGACCTTACGCTTACAGTAGTAAGGAGAACAAATAATGATCCGACAAACGCGTGCTTTGTACAATATGTATTCATACACTATATCAAACGTTTTCTTTCCCCCGACTCAGAAAGAAACACTAATGCTGGTTTGTATTGTTACATGTCTTTCTCTTACGCTTTTAAAATATATCTTTAGCATCATAAGTTGACAATTTCGAAACGAATTGGGATTTGAGTCACTGCTGCTAAAAATATGGAAGTTCCAATATGGGTGCATGGTACGTAAATACGGATTGAACAACTGTATCGAAGGCCAGATCATGCAGGCAAGATAATTTTATACGGTAGATCTGTCGCTTGATACAGATTGTTTATTCCTATTTCCGTATCACATAGTCGGACAGGAAATATTTAGCAGTTTTCTTGATGTCCATCAAACGCATCGACTCGAACTTTTGTACATTCTAGATCTTTTATCCACAAGGCGTATCAGACTCGTACAAGTGCTCATTCCTGATTTGTTCCGAGTTGGGGAAAAGAACTCGTTTGACATGACTTATGAATATTTCTTGGCCTGACGGCCTCGAAGTATCCCTACGATACACCAAACACTTCCTTTCTGCAGACTCCGATAAACAAAAGAAAAACACGTGTGTAGCTTGGTGTACGTATTTTGCCTGTACGAGGTGACCGACATGGCTGTTTGTCAGAAAAGAACTTTCTGAAATTATACACACGCAGGACATCTCCGCTAAATGCAAACAGTTTTTATTACATAGTCAAAACAGTGATAAATCACAATTTAGTGTACATACAAAGTAGTTTTACGGAGAGAAAAAAACGTTCTTTTTCTTAATATAATTAATTATAAATTAATATTTAATCGATCACAAACCGTTGGTGAGGTCAAGGGTCAGATGGACAGGGCTTTTATGCAGAATAAATATCGTATACACTTTACGATGTTTACATTTAAATACAATAAGATTCCCCAAACTCTCACAAATATATATAGTAATGAAAACAATAAAAACTGAGTTCACCATTTCCGAAAATATAAGATGTGATACTGCGTGTCGCGCCTCAACTCCATAGAAACTCCTTAAATAAATGGCCCAGAGATTATACCTTTAAACGTTCGTTTAATTTTTCGGTGTTGTGTCAGCCAATTACTTTTCTTTTTGATACACAGTGTTCTTGATCGGCTGAAGACGGAAACCGAATTTCAAACTCAGAATTGTATAACCTTCAAATCCATTACATAAAATTCCCTCACTTAGTCTCAGTATCAACTCAAAATTCTCTTATGCAATTAATTAGCACGTGATTCGACGTTAACCAATCAGGCGTAAAATTTTCGATTGACTTTGAGTATCTAAAGTTGAGGTAGGGATGATGGGAAATTTTGGGATCTAAATTTTTAATGCAGACAATTAACTTCAATTTTGACTTCGCCATGGAGCTGTAGTACGAGATTCCAGAAATATTAAGAACAAAAATCACTACGGAAGAAAGGCATTGCATGCGTGCATGAAACGAGGAGTCCAATGTTAAAATGTCGACTGTAGTCAAACAATAAATGATCCGAAAAAAATATATATATCAAATTGTGCAGATCAGACTGGCAATATGGATATATTATAGTTTGCTGGTGATGAAAGTCACCTAGTATCGTCTTCCACGCAGAGCCTGAAATATAAAAACACTTGTTAGTTATAATAATAATAATAATAATAATAATAAGAAGAAGAAGAAGAAGAAGAAGAAACATGGTAATAAACATAATAGTAATAAACACAATAATAATAATAATAATAATAATAATAATAATAATAATAACAATAATAATAATAATAATAATAATAAGAAGAAGAAGAAGAAGAAGAAACATGGTAATAAACATAATAGTAATAAACACAATAATAATAATAATAATAATAATAATAGGAAGAAGAAGAAGAAACATGGCAATAAACATTATAGTAATAAACACAATAATAATAATAATAATAATAATAATAATAATGATAATAATAATAATAATAATAATAATAATAATACAAATTTCTGATCTACTCAAAAGGATCAAAGCTATTCATTACCATCATTTGAACGTGTGGGGTGGGTGCAAATAACAAACGGCCAACTGTACAAAGATCCAAAGCTCAAAGTAGAAAGTATGCATGTTTTCAATATGCTAATTTGATGCACTCAATTTAATTTTTAATACTCTGATCTGGAAAAATTTCATTTTGCAGTTCCTGTGGTGCAAGACTTTCCAACTATGCAAGGATTACATACTTCAAACATCCATTCATTTTGCAGTTCATTCATTAAACATTTTTAATTAACACCACATCTAGCGTTTACGTCATTTCCTAAATGCAGTTTTTGTATTTAAGCACTATTTTTACATTCGTCGTGCTTTTCTTTTTCAAACCTTAAGTAAGCAAAGAATATTTCCGCCAGTATTTATTTTATACCTATGTAGTGATGTGAAATCTAATGACTGATTTTTAAGGAATGATTTGATGAGTACAGTGAACAGACATGTCACTACTTGGCCTTTGTTAGAGAATGTTCATCCGATGTTGATATTTTTCTTGATTTTGCTCTTTGAAATATTTTTAGTGCCTCGTGAGATGCTGTATGTAAAAACATCTGTAAAAATATTCTTGTTGACTTGTGATAGAAAATACACATGTTCATCAAACAATATATTCAAACGGTTGGGGAAATGCCCCCGCTTTCTACGTAATCACTGTCTTTAAATGGCCGTCTTCAGGAACAGTCAAGTACAATTTTAGACGAAATACTTCAAACCTACCCCAAGTGAAGGGATGCAATTCCTCAATATGGCGTTGTACGTGAATCCCGTTCGACACCTGAATCCCCTCTTAGCAGGAACCATCAAGAGCTTCTGAAGGGCGGCCATTTCTTCTGGAGTAAAGCTGTTGTTAATGTTGGCCTCTTCTAGATTTTTTCCTAAACCATACATCGGGTCTGAAAGTGATGCCGCTTCGGACAAAGCTGAAAAATGAACGAGGACCATTATATTTATTGGACGGAGTTCCATGATATAATTGACCATCGCATATAGTTTTCTATATATACGATAACTAGATTTCATAAGGTGAATGACCCTGTCTTTATTTCTATTATTCCCTATTTTTAACACAATAAAATAATATACCTCAATAACTTGTTCTGGGAGGGAAAGGTTTGCTTATAATTTTTGTCATGTATCTCAACATAAAACAAACTAACTATTGTTATGTATATATATCTTGTGTCTTTTGCTTTTGGTGCATATCTGGAGATTGCAGATGAGGTTTAAATAGGTGTTTATGTTATGTATAATTGATTTAATTTATATTTGTTTGAATTGTTTGTAAAAAAAACTCAACAACAAAAATAATGTAATTTGTTTACTAAGAATTTGGTATTTTCCAGAAAATTCAGTATGACTTGACTCTAACTGTAAACGCCAAACTTTGTATATTATGCTGACATAGTTACCGACCTTAATTCAGAAATCACTGTGACAAGTAAACAAGTTTTTATTGTTATCTTATTCTTAGAATAAAATGATTGGCTTTTGGCAAGGTCATATTGGCACTACGTGCGTTTAGAGGTAAATACGTCTCGAAAATTCTGTAGAGTTGACCCACATCCGGGAATCTGTTTTGCGTTTCAAGTTACTGTATAACCTTTGTTTTTAGAAATATTTCTTAGTTGGGGCTTTTTTATACACTGGAAAGTGTCTGTTGTGTCATCTTGGAGTAATACATTTTATTCAAATTAATTGGATTCTAAAAGATTAATTCTTTTCCCTGGAAATATTTGAGTGCTCATACAGAATTCTTGGATACAGACATTTAAATTTTATCCTGAAATTCAAATACCGTAATATTATTGACTGTGGAATAAAAAAACTAACTGTAGACTATACAATACCATACTGAAAACACTTTACATTATCGTCTTCCATTTTGGAATCTTCGTCGGGACTCAAACTTAATTGATTAGAACATTTCATTATTAGGACTTCTAAAATTTAATTCGTGAATTAGTCTTGGATTATTTTTGGATTTCATTCTTAAAATCGTCAGGTCTTTTTTTCTCCAAGTCTACAGTGTTTTTCCACAGAAACAAAATTATTTGTTAAATTTTTTAAAGCTTGTTGTTTTCACTCTTTCTTTTGTTTCTGTTTGTTCGAGCCTAAACAAGCAACATAAGATTTACAAGGTTTAATATCAATCTTTATAATAACATTGTTTACAAGTATGTGGTAATTAGCCATTGGTTGAATGAGTTAGATGGGATCCGTTTTGACGTGAGATATTGTAAAATATGTCACGTGAGCGGTATTGCGACACAGATCGAGTAGGACATTATTACGATATGTATAAAAACGAAGAGGTGGACACTCCTACTACTATGTTTTTTTTTTAAAAAAATCAGTGTGTGTGTGTGTGTGTGTGTGTGTGTGTGTGATTCGGATTTTTAACATAGCTTTAAAACAAAATTCAGTCATTTAAAACAAAATTCAGTCATATCACTACAATGTCTGCAGTTTGGCAGTTTACAGTGATATCTAGCAATCGGGCATCATGTCGCAGACATGTAGAATCATGTCCCAACCAGTCATTATCTTGACACCAGACCGACCAGTCCTAACACTAACTCTTAACGCTGAGCGGCTAACGAGGCAGCCGTTAGTACCATTTTTATAAGTCTTTGGTATAATTAAAATCAGTCTATAGATGCATTTATTGTTGTGTTTGAGTTATAATTTGTGAAGACGTTTTTGTGTGGATTATTCGTTGGAATTACAAAGTGTTCATTGACTCTAGACTAAAATAATATTTTGGGATTATTGTGAATTCATTCAAAAGAATTTTGTACAATGCCATAGATACATCAGTACATTCGATGACCTGTAATTTATTCAGAACACTCTATTCTTGTGGACTTGTGATATAAAAATTTTAAGATTATTTCGGATTTAATTAAGAATACTGTAAGTTCCGCTTGAAGTTTCATTTTATAACTTAGAGAATGAAATTATCTGTTAAGTTTTACATAATTTGTGGGCTTAGCTTCTTTCTGTTACTTAGTTTATGACCATAATGTCGTAACAGAATTGTACATTATGAGCTTCATGATAGAATACAAAATATGTACCGAGCTTTCACCTCATTAGTATGACGGATAAAATTCGGTTCAGTCTAATTTCACGAAACAGAACCAGCGTCAAAAAGCTGTTCGATTCATACTTAACGGACGTCATCCTAGTTCTGATATTCTACACTCTCCGTCTATTCAGTTCATACTCACCATTATCATTTGTAACGAACTGAAACGAGATCTTTTTGCAAAAGAGTTCTTATTAAAAACACTGTTTCGGTTAACTAAATATGCCACAGGTTGACGTGAAATATAAAGTGGATTGACGACCCTTTGCTCGCAAAAATCATTCTTGAAAAGAGGTCATATATTTCGTTGATATTTATCCCCATCGTTCATCTGTACTTCAGTAATAAATTAAAAGCTATAACGTTCTGTTTTGTGATAAATTAATGTAATAATAAATATTAGAGTCTATTTCCTCAGTTTTCTCAGCCGTAACTGAGATATTTACGTATTATTTTAGTTGAAATTTGTACTTATAGCTTTGAATACGGTCCTATTAATGCAAATTATTTCCTACCAAAACAAGGTTTTGATAAACAGTTTGTTAAATTCAAGACAATAGTATAGATGAAACGTTTTACAGACACATAACTCTTTTACTGTCTGACAGATAAGGTCAGGAAATAAAAAAATGCTGTTATCTCAGTATTGATCTGTGGATCGTAAAGCTGGAGGTACACATAAACAAAAGATAAAACTAAACTCTTTTGAAAACAGCTGCCTCAGAAAGATAAGATGAACACAAATTGAAAAAAGAGTGAAGTGCCAATAGCAATTTATCTCTACAATCATCAGAAAGAAAAGATTGGCATACCTGGACCGTGTTATGAGAAAACAGCACTTAAAAGGAATTTGCCTGGCAGGAGGACAAGGGAAATAACACACAAATCCCCGAAAGGAACGTTTTTAAGAGAGGGAAATACACCAGCACTTGAGTAGAATGTGATGAGGATTTAGCTCCACTGTCCCTGCCATCCATTTTTGTCTCTAACCCCATGACATAGTTAGCCTATATGTGACCGTTGTATGTTTATAAATTTTATTTTTCCACAAACATGGTGTGCTTCATTCAATCATGGTGGGTACAGCCTCAACCGGATCGAAGTGCACGCAAATTGGGCTAGTGGGACAACCACCAGCCTTTCATATCACTGTGCAGTGATTGTGGAAACAACAACAATTCGGAAGAGAGTGATGTGCTCAAACAGGCAAGTCTATGGTACCGATCAATATAGGCACTGACTGACACTATACTACTCACTAAATTCCTTTCTTATTTGATTTAGACACTATATCGTCATCTGTTCATCTTGCTTTTCCTCCATGCCGTTGTTTAAGATTATATACAAATAGATTCCTGTTAAAATGTGCGACTTCCAGTCAAATTTATATATATAGTGTATGTGTGTGTGACAAATTAGTGTTATACAAATATTGCAGTCTATTGGCTCAGTTTCCTCAGCCATAACTGAGAGCTGGACAGAAGGCTTAGAAAGGCAAACATAAGGAGCTAGAGCAGGAGCTGGACAGAAGGCTTGGAAAGGCAAACAACATCATGGCATGAGTGACGAAGAGGGAGTAGGAAAACAACGCGCTGACAGAGCACACCAAGAACCAAGTCTACCAGGCATCCGTTCTCAGCAACATCCTATATGGAAGTTGGACCGGGACCGTCTACATAAGGCAAGAGCGCCGGCTCAACTCCTTCCATATACTGTGTCTAAAACGTAACCTGAAAATCAGGTGGCAAGACCGCGTCCCGCACAGCGAGATCCTAAAGCGTTCAAGTATCCCCAGCATGTACTCCCTGCTGAGCAAACGCCACCTTCGATGGCTGGGGCACGTCCAACTCATGGAGGATGGTAGGCTGCCAAAGGACATCTTATATGGACAGCTGGCCCATGTCACAAGAAGAGCTGACTGCACCTCACTCCGTTTCAAGGATGCGTGCAAGAGGAGCATCAAGGCATGCGACATTTCACCAGACGGCTGGAAAATTCAAGCCGAGGGCCGAGGCACCTGGAGACTAACAATCCACAAGGGCATAGCAGTCGCTGATGTGAGGAGAGGTCAGCTGGTGGCAGATAAACGTGAGAGAAAGAAGAGCGCAGCAGCCACCCCAGCAATTCATACCTCCCAGTATGTCTGCACCAGCAACAACAGGGACTGTAACTCGCGCATAGGCCTGCACAGCCACAGCAGACGATGCTAAAACCCCAGAGACACACGACACTCCAAGGGCGCTATTCACGTGGACACTTGGCACTGAGTCGCTCATAATAATGATATATATATATATATATATATATATATATATATATATATATATATATATATATATATATATATATATAGATAGATAGATAGATAGATAGATATGAATATAGTTTATTTCGAAAAGAATATTACTCGGCTATGACGTTTTGTAACTGTCGCAACTGTCGTGATTTTCCGTTTCGACAGCGCAGTCTTACTCTCAGCCGCACTGATTATTTAATCCTCGTTTGCCACCGAGTGCAATTTACTGATTTTCTTGAGACTGCTCTGTGTAGCCTCGACTCAGTCGGAATAAAAATGTACTCGGAAATGCAGTTTCATCGAAGTCAATTTCTTCGCACTACAAGATACCCAAGTTACTATCGATTTAGATCCGACAATAATAATGAATAGTGCACCTAGGACAATTGATGTGACCACAAACATAAACTTGGACCAAGCACGTGTGTTTGTATTTTACTATCAACGCGGTTATTTTTGCGATTTCGTCTCAAAGCTGTTCTGATTCGACTATTTTAATTACATTACAGGCGGACCTCATCCAGTCTAATCTTCAATAACAAACGCAATACGTACACTGCCCTTTTTATTGTTACTACTATCATACAGCTATAGAAAATATCAGCATCTGGAATATTTACATATCCTTCGATAGAACGATCTATTTGTTTAGTCCCCTTTTCACCTGCGTCACACAGGCTACGCCAGCACGTTTAAATCTTACGATCACCTTTTCCCAATAATTGTTACCCGAACAAGTGCGTCCTTGTTAAATTTCAGTCGACCAGGTTGATTGTTGTCTCCTAGTCGAAACAATGTTGAATTAACATAGCTAATATGAAATCAGACTGGCGTGGATAAATCAGTGAATGCCACCTCTTCCTTGTAGAAACAATCCCGGAGAGGTTCTGAATCTGCTGCAGAAGATAATCCTTCAATGCCTTTACGTGCAAGTGCTATGATTCCAAGCTGGCCTAGAGTGGGTTGTGGTACATCAGGGTGATTCAAAAGGCACTTTCAAAATGACCCTTAACAAAACTATATTTCAGTATGCACGTCGGTTTGGTAACACAACTTTGAAGAAATTATTCCTTGACAAGTGAAACAAAATTGTTATCGCCATTTACATCTGCTAGCTATCCAGTCGGTAGTAAATCCACAACCTCATTACCGAGGTCAGATAATAACACGTATAAAATAATGATACCATCTAATCTTAAACACAAGCACCAAAGACGGTTAAGTACCCATAAGGATAAACACTGCGTCCTTTGTACTGAATTTCATCTCCGGCAAATAATGAATTTGATACTGCATATCGGCGGAAAAAATTGCATCATGGTCACATATAGCGGCACGCGATTTTAATGTCGAGATGTTGAGGAATATTTATTACTATACATATTTGACCCACGAGATTTTACATCCAATTATGATAGATAAGACTGACCTATTTAGGTCTATCAAGAAAAAGCCATTTTCATCAAGAGGAGTTAAAATAAGTCGACCGCTTGCAACGACTGCGTAAGATTTTTCCTCTCTTTCTTTAATTAATATTCCGGAAATTATGTTACACGAAAGTACTACACATAATGGTGGTGTCGGTTGTCGTCCGTAAGCGATTTATTGATCCACGCGTCGTTTTGTTGCTACATTAGTATCATCAACATACTTTTTTAAATGCTCAACCGACACCCTAGAGTCTCTGATTGCACCACTGTCAGTGAGATCGACGAATTTTTTTTATTATACCACAAAGTCGCCTTTAAGCATGGCAATAATATATTGAATATCTACGTTGGACGTTTTCAGTTTGACAGTGTGGTCTTCAAAAATCATAAGCTCGCCTGTATCGACACCAACAACAACACGAGCTCAAATAAATCCGCTTTAATGGAAAATCATCTCAGATCCAAATCAGTGCCGTGTCGTTGAGCAGAGTTTCAATCATAAATGCTGATATATAATTTGTATAATATTACGCTTACTTTAACGTAAAATCAGTCCACGCTCACGGGGTTGGTGAACGATCCATTGCGCTCAACGCTTCAACAACAAGATGACCGCATATGGGACCATCGAACCGTGCTTGTACTGGCATAGTGGTATGAAGTAACAGTTGTTGTCCACTCTTAGATAAATAATGAACTACCTCAACTGGCGGTACAGACCCATGCACACTATGCTAAGCCTGTTGATGAATCCAGATATACCAAGCCAGTTTCACTTTTGCGTGGCAACATCGATGCAAGATCATCTAGCATAAAAACACTACGAAAATGTTTGATCGATATTACCATTGCGAGTAAATCCAGACTGGTTAAAGGACGCTTGAGAAGCTTTCCTTCCATCGATCTTCTGCGACCTGGTAATCAATACTTCTGCCCGAGAATATTCGACGACACGTGCCTGGCAATCGAAGGCCTCGTAGTTTTGTATGGTATGTGCGAGAAACGACAGTTTTGAAGTGGTTCCCGACTTTATAAATCATAACAAGCGTGATTCTGTGCTCAGTGAAGGACATAACACAGACGTCAAAAACGTTCATTTCTCCAACACAACTTTGCCAGTGGCAGAACATGCATCACGCCACATCGCATCGTTGCAGTTAATTTCAAAAAACTAAATGACGGTATTTGGCTCCAAATAGCATCTTGCGAGCATCTCTACACACACCTAAGATGTGACAGAGGGGAATTGCGCAAGAAAATCTTAATGAAGCACCAATAAGGTTTGACGCTGTGCAAATACAGGATTAAACTCGGTATTAGGAAGCGCTACGTGTTCTGCAGCTGCAACGGCAACACCAGCTGCATTTCGAGGTCATTTGATTACATGTAGTCTATGATCTGTATGATCTGTTTACATCTTTGACAAACATCATTTTTGGGCCAGCAACGTCAACATTGTCCAGAATGCATTCGATTTCCTTTCCATCTACGATTCTAGTAATAAGAAATCCCTCTAGGGTATTGACATTGGATTTGTTTTCGCGTACCAGTTCTCCCTCCACTTCCAAAAACAATTCACACGGAAAGAAAAACAATAAGTGTCTTGGACTTGCAAATCTAACTGGGGTCTCCGGCTAGATATGAGTAATACTAAAATTCTCTTACTTCGATAGACTAACACGGGCGCTCCCGTGTCAAATGATGGATAAAACGCCTCTTTAAACTGAGTCATGGTTTATATATTATTGATTTTCTTTAATACCGTACAAATCTACTCCTCATTGCCAGATTTTCAATCGTTGAATCTGACAATCGCTGTTGAGCTGCTTCATTAATAATTTTATTAACTGCAGGCGGCTTCGATCGACAGTAATGTAAATGGAACCGCTTTTAATAATGATGCCTGTGTTACTAATCGTCGTAATTGATCTTTGAAGCGATTGAAATGCCTGCTAACCCAGTTGTTCTAATTGATCTTCAGCGGAACATTTAACCTTTTGGCGCGCCTTCAAATAATCCACTAACAACATCACCATATCCAGTTCTGTAATAGTTTATATACGCGGATTTTCTCTTGTTAATAATACGAATGGATTTCACACGTCCACGAAGATAAACAACGTACCTGTCTTGATCTACCAGGAAAAAACGAATATGAGTCAGCCAATTAGTATGGCATGGAAGGTGTACAGGATCAGCGGGTGTAATAAATAGTAAATCACCTGGTTTCACAGTTAGTAAAAACCCAAACAAAATGTAGCCCTATACAATTGCGCATGTCTCTTCGGACCTGCTTTCACAAATGCCACTGACGGCATCACATGTTAAATTGAAATGTGTCCTTCAGGTATTTCTCAGAATATCAGGCTCTATGTGATATCCTGTCCGAGATTCAGGTGAAGCATGCAAAACATATTTATTCTTGGGAAAATCGTCTGACCAACCAAGAACTGTTCTCAACGACGATTGTCCAATATTAACCTGATAGTACGAATATTCAATGGCAAGAAACGGAGCTCAGTGTAGTTTCGTGTCCAAGAATTAAAGTATGTAATCCTTACCAGTAAACACAGAAATTCTTCTTCGGATGTCAACATTGATTGAGATAATATCGTACACACCTGTAGGAAGTTCTACCATATACCATTTTGTTCCACAATCTGCTGAAAACACAAATGATTTATTTGCAGGCAGACCAACAAACGTTTGGTCTCCAATATTAGGCCAACAGTAGTGCACTAGTAGCGAACCTAGTGCGGTCTCAAGTGAGCGGGAGTCTCAGGAGTTACATGAGAAAAAAAAAAGAGTCAGATTTTCTGGTTCCGTGGATGAGATGGTGATCATCGAGGTCTTTCTCTGGGCTGTATTTACAACCACCTGTTGCCTTGAAGCATATATTATACACAGAACACGAACCGTCTCAATCGTTTCGGAACCCATAATCGTTGCTATACATATCATGACTATTTTTAACAAGTTCATGCACCAATGCGCAATATGTGTTTCTGTCCAAGTTATGATTGGTGAGCATTCGCTGACACATCGATGTCGCTTCATTCATTACTTCAGGTGCATTATTGACCGTACGAACTGATCCCACTAGCATTTCCAATCGATGTGCAAGGTAGTAATGGTCATACAATCCTCCAAAGCCTTCTCCTTTCCTTGGTGTACATTGATGACGCCGCTTTAGTTCTTCTGCCCTGATCAAACTAGATTGGTCGTCTTTATCTTCCAGTGAATTTTTCGGTGTTACTGATGAAGGTGCAGGTGCATTTTGTTCTTGTTTTCTGTTGTTTTGCATATTTTATTAATAATAATAATGAGGATTTTGTATAGCGCCTAATCCTTAGAAGCTCTAAGCGTTTTACAACATTAGACAACACCTATAAGATAAAATAAAAAACAACATATACTGATATGATTACAAAAACAAACACCATGAAATTAGAAAACATTAAAAAAACATGCTGAGAATATTATGGTAGGAAACATTATTATGTCTTTAAGTTCTTGCAGTCGAAATAACTGAGTTTTGAGAGCCCTCTTGAATGTGATCACTGTACCACTGTGTCTAAGTTCAGCAGGCAATTCATTCCACGTTGTTGTGCCCTGGTATGCAAAAGAATGCTGTCCATATGACTTTGTTTTTATACTTGGAATAATGAGTATACGATTGTCAGAAGAGGAGCGTAAGTATCTTGCTGGTGTGTATACATGGGTGAGGTCGGATAGGTATGTTGGACTAGTGTATGACAGTGAAACGTAGCACAGTGAACAAATTTTGTTTGATTCTGGATCGAATGGATAGCCAGTGTAGGGTACAGAGCAGCGGGGAGGTGTGCTTTGATCGTGGTACTCTAAGTATGATCCGAGCAGCTGTGTTTTGAACTTTTTGAAGTTTCTGGAGCAGATATTGAGATGAACCAGACAGAATTGAGTTTCAATAGGCCAGTCTTGAAAGTACTAATGAACATAGAAGTGTACCTTTTTTCGGTGGAGACTTGTTGCCATTTGGTTGTGGCACGGCTGCGTGACCTGAATATTATTCTGCCTTAATTCAAATAATCTTCTGTGGTAGTATCAATGGGTGGTGGATACCAACGATATTCTTCCGTTGTGCTACTGTTATAGGCTGGCTGACATTCTCCACATTTGTGTAGGAGTTATATAAAATGTCCTATCACTTCCGCTGCTTCATTACCTTTTCCAGCTTTTATCAAATCAAGTATATTATTATGAGAATAAAATACCTTGGATGCCAGAGGGTTTTTTTTGGCCCAGAAAATACTCTTTATACCCACACCCAATCCATTTTTATGTCATTTAATGGTTCTTTGATCACTAAACCTCTCATGGGGGAGGTGGGGTATTTAGAGACTTGTACGGAAGGGGTCTCAGCTGATCCACTGGCGACATCTTCATTAAAGTTTTATTGCGTGGCATCAATGACCGGTACCTGGCTGGTGGTGGAGAAAGTGATTCTTTCGGTTCCTCTGCATTTTTTATGTTAAGCCTCCATCCCTGGCAAACATTTAATAACCTCTGCAGTTGTTCTTGTGACTCTTCTGATATCATTGGTGTGGTTGATTATATTACGAACTGGGTCAGGAGTTTCTATTTCTATAAGCGGTGTCACTTGTTGTAAGATTGTTTTGGTTGCCTAAGCAATCTCTTTTGTGGGCCTAATCATTGGTGCAGATAACTGTTCAAACCCCGCTGTAAGATCTTCTTACGCATTCTGTCGCGAATGTAACATATTTATGACATATTTGCAGCTGTGAGATCGTCTCGTGCAGAGTGTCGCAGCTATAACATATTTTTGACATTTTTGCGGCCTTCGATTACTTTTTGAATACATTCTTGCTCTTCACAATAAGCTTCTCTGCATCTCCTTCCATACTTTTTATGACATGGCTGCCTGACGGTTTGGGTTTTTCATTTGATTTTTAATTGTTAAATTGACATATCTCTGTTAAATTCTGCCGCGTTTAAACCCGCTCGATACTTGTGTGGCCCACCAATCAAATCAATAGTTAGAAAGCCATACGGATTCGAGGTAATCCGCGTAAACATGTCACGAAATTCATTCCACAAATGTTCGGCGGTGTGCCAAGTCCAATGGATGCTTCCAATACCATACGCGTCAATTCCGCGAAATATGATCGTGTTATGGTTGTCACAGATCACTTTTGGCACATGGGCCGATCGTTGAGCCAAATAAATCATGTCCGTGATGATGTGTCGGCCTCGGGGAACATTTTATACAGGATTAACTGTATTTTCATCGTCGTATAACACATCGTCGTATAACACAAGATTATTTTTGCTTGCATCAAAGTTTTCATCAGTAGGAGCTTCGTCAATGCTGCAGGAAAAATCGATTAAATCTCTGCTTCCGTGGACAGCAAAAAGTCGTCTTGGTGTTATTACCTGTTTTCAATTTGTTTTGAATATATTTTGAGCACAAGAAAACAATGTTGTTGTTGTTGTAGGGTTTAACGCCATTTTTCAGCACAGGATAGGCTATACATGGCGGCCAGTATTAATGGTGGAGGAAGAACCCAGGAAAACCCCGGAGAGAACCATCGACCCACGAGAAGCTACTGGCAAGCTTTCTCACATACCCACATTGGCTGAATCCGAGACTCGAACCCATGCAGACAGAGGTGAGATGGCTGTGATCCTTAACGGACAGCGCTTTAGACCACTCGGCAGAAAACAATGTTAATCATCAGCCGGCGGTGTAATCATGTACAACCGATCCCAGGTTTTCCCTCGTAAAACCATATTCAACGACAGTTGAGTTTTTATGGCAGGGCCAATGATGAGTGTCTGAACTGAGTTTGAAAGTACGGTTCCATCTCTATCCTTGGCCGCTTTAGGCGTTGTTTGTGCGGAGAAATCAATGACGGAAAAGTCTTTGACTTTCCCGAAATCAACTGCGATTTTTCTTTTGCGTGACGCCATTGTATAATTGTCTGTCGTTATAGTACAATCGTGTCATATTGTGTGACATGTCGACGAAAACACTTTCCAGAACAATCCAACTCCAGTTCAAACGCGTAATTGACAATCAGAGGTTACTGGAACTTGTGCTAGTTGTAGAGTAAAACGTTTATGTTTATTAGTATGCTGAAAACGGTTTTAACAATTCACCGGCAACGGTGATATTGGGGCTGCATTAAGAAAGTTGCCAGGGACATCATGGAGTAAATATCTAGGCGAAAAGCATCTCATCGGATACAACAACTGTGCACCTGTTACACGACTTGATCTGTGACTCATTTATAATAACCAATTAACATCCGGCGAAGCACCTATCATCCTGTTACCGACATAATCTTGCATTCCAAGAATCAAACGATATATGTGGACGTCAACGTGCTTAATGAGATCTGATCCATGACTTGAACATGATTATTCAAATACTGAGAGAACGAATCGTTCGATGTGTCGTGAAAAGAGGTATAAAACCTACAATTTCATTAGTAGGCTCTTCCTCCAGTGAAACTCGTTAAAAATAAAATTATACCGACACAAGCAAACAATGTACACAAACAGCTGAACGTTATCCAAATATACTACGGGGCCCCGAGTGGCCGAGTGGTCTAAAGCGCTCTCCGTTACGGATCACTGCCATCTCACCTCTGTCTGCGTCGGTTCGAGTCTCGGATTCAGCCAATGTGGGTATGTGAGAAAGCTTGCCAGTAGCTTCTCAAGGGTCGGTGGTTCTTTCCGGGTCTTTCCACCATTAATACTGGCCGCCATGTATAGCCTATAGTGTGCTGAAAAATGGCGTTAAACCATACAACAAAAACAACAACAAATATACTACAGTCCGCTTGGTTATTTGAGACGTGAAGTCCCTGTGGAACAGTTAGCCAGTGCAGAAAATGTTATTCAAGGAATGTCCCGAACAAGGTTGACCATACAAGCGTTGTCGAAAATTTATTTATTAGTACCAAAAATGATTTCACGGAGTTAGACTGATGCCCAGACACTTAATGATGTTCATCTGGCAGATTTGTTATTTCTTCCGCACGATCGTATCCGAGATCGACAAGGCAATTTACGCACCAATAAATAAGCGTTTGAGATTGTCGCTGTGGTCGACAGATACAAACAAGCGGAGCCGTTGACATCAAAAGATTCTGCAGGTCCTACGCAACAATTGTTTATAAACAACCAGTGACAAGTTCTTCAATACGATAAAATTCATGTCTAAATTGTATTTTCCTCTTTTCCCAGTATAAAATTATCAATGTACATTTACCGAGGATTATAGAGACTATAACACACTATGGAAAAAAAATCAATACACAGCAAATGCTGCATTAATTGCCTTCATTCATTCAGTATACTAAATGTGTATATTGATCGCTACCACAGACTTGCCTGTTTAAGTACATCACTCTGTATGATTTTGTGTCGTTTCTACAATCACTGCATATTTGTACGAAAGGTTGGTATTTGTCCCATTAACCAAATTTACGGGATTTTCCATCCGGACGAGACTGCCCACTCTGAATCACTCTCATCACGTGAGTGTGCGTGCACAAATAAAATTGCTACACATAAAGGCTAACTATGACATCGGGTTATAGAGGGGAAAGCTCCATTCACATACTACTTCCTGAAACATTAGACGCGATAATTAATGTGGCCCAGGATAGAGGAAGATGGCGTATGATGCTTACTGCCCTATTCGACGGATAAGGTACAAAATGAATGAATAATGATGGTGCTTAATATAGTGCGAGTAATAATCTAGATTCCTTAGCACATCTAGTACGGAGTACGCGGTTTGTATTGTCGTTGTATCGGGGGTGCGTGGGGGGGGGGGGGGGTGCGGTGAATTAGTCGCTGTGAAACTTTGTACATGCATAATATCATCCATAATATCATCATCTATAGATACACATATTATATAAGCTCCGTTTACCCATGACTTTTACGAGAGTCCCTTTCTATTTATAGCTGGATGCAAATACATAATTTTGTGAACGAAACTATTCTCGACATTTTTAGTTGCTGTTGCTGTTTTCAGTTTATCGCTATTTTTCAACGCATGATAGGTTATACATGGCAACCAATATAGTTGGTGCAGGAACATCCCGGGGAAAAACCCATGTACGAACCACCGACCCACGGGAACCTACTGGGAAGATTTCTCACATACCTACAATTAAAAATCCCGAGACTCGAACTCACAAATACTCAGATGAGATGGAAGTGACGGCAAGCGCTTCAGATCACTCGGTTACAGTGGGCCGCACAATTTTTAGTCGATTGTTGTGAACTTTGTACATATTATGGTCATTACCAGAAGCAACACAAGTTTACATAGCACTGACATTTTTTGTGTCAGACGTTGCGCGTGTTTTGTTTATTTTGTTCTTTTGTTGTTTTTGGGGTGGGGGTTACTTCAATCTTTTCGATCATGGGGTAGGGTTGGAAAAAGGTAGGGACGGTGGTATATTTACGTGAGGAAATTGCTCATAATTCCGTTAGTTTCGTGTCATTTTAGTTTAGAAATTCTCGAGCAAACCTATTTTTTTTCAGGCAGTCTCATTCTTCACTGTTCTTTCTTAGAAGAAAAGTTCCACGGGTGTGAATCATTGAAATGTTCTAGACATAAATGTATTTATACCGTCACTCATTACTGTCAATTCTCATTTCCTTATGTCCACCAAAAGATGTGTGTGTGTATATATATATATAGAGAGAGAGAGAGACAGAGAGAGAGAATGCTTCTTTTTTTTAGTCAAATCAACGTATATAGACTACGAGGGCAGTTTTACGGCCAACTTAACTGTTCTTACATTTTATATGTATTTTGTTTGCATACCACATTCAGAACAATCCGTTTTCGATTGCTTTAAAAAGAGACTAAAAGTAAAAAGTAGCACAGTATGAACTCCTAAAACTAACGCATTCCTTGTCTACATTTCAGTTGCCTAGCTCACCTAAAAGCGAAAAGCTAAAACACATGTATACAGGTTGGATTCCGGTTAAGTAACATGGGCTAGGTGTGCCACTTAATATCTCTATGTATCGTATTTACAACATGTGCTACAAAGTGATAGAAGCTACTGTAGAATTCTATGTTTAAGCCAATCGCAAGCAAGAATTGTATTCAATGGCTTGTATATGCCTCGTTGCTAAGTGTAATTTCTGTCATTCCATTCTCGACTTTGAGAGACCACAGTACAGTTATCTGGGTGGAAAGTCGAATCATACAGTAAGTCAGTAGCTCTAGCTCTCTCTCTCTCTCTCTCTGCCTTCCGGAAAAATGTTTTAAAACTACTTAATTTGCAGTTCACTTCAAGTTTCATATTCATCTGTTTTCGACTGTCTTCAAAATCTTTGGATTCAGTTCCTTTGTGCCTGTTTCATTTCCATGGCAACCATTTATCAAACATTACCCACTTCATAACTGACTGGAAGCTTGTATATATGTTGAATCCACGGGAATTTACATTTGAATAAGTTATGTGTGCTCGATAACCTTTGTCTCAAAAACTCGAGATATTTTTAGTGTCCATGGCAACTTTTGTGAAATAAATGGCATCTTTATTTATTCGTTGGTTTGTTTCGTTGTTATTATATGCACAGTAACCTCATTGCTCTCGTTGGATGGTGTAAAGGCTATTTATTTTAGGGTTTTTTATTAGTTGTCTTTTTTTAAGCCTTTCGTCAGAATCTTCCATTTGGCAAATTGTTATCAACCTTGGTGTAATTTTATCCTGCAGAAAATTTTACCAAGGTTACAAAACACAAATTGATGCTTCTTTATCCTGCAGAAAATTCTACCAGTATTACAAAACGTCCATTGATCTTTCTGTATCCCGCAGAAAATTCTTCCAATATTACGAAACGCCAGTTGATCCTTCTGTTGAGCAGAGTTCGATGGGGAAGGCATGGTTGATGTGTGACGCGCTCAGTGATTCCTCGGCTAAACTTATATCTTGCAGGGCATTTGTTTAAATTTTATTTATGTTGTTTATTTATTCGATCTGTAGCTTAAGAGTGGAAGGAGCAAGTATCTAGCTGTCGTTTTCTTCTCTCTTTTTTTAATAATAAAGACGCACTTCAATTTCCTGCATCTTTTCCACAAGGCAGTTTGCCTAACTTTTATCAACATTTGTTTCGCTAAATAAATTACTATTACATTGTAACATTTTTTTTTTTTTAGAAATGAGCACATGTTCATGTTAATGGAACAGAAAATGCTCGCATCGACCGCTCCGGTGGCCTAGTGGTTAGAGCGTCCACCTTGGATGCGGGTGGTTGTGGGTTCGAACCCCGGCCGAATCATACCAAAGGCTTATAAAATGCTACTTGCAGCTGCATCGCTTGGCGCTCAGCATTAAGAGCTCAGAGTTAGGACTGGTCAGGATAACGTGACTGGGCGGAACATCGTGGTACGTGTCAGCGACATGATGCCCTAGTGCTAGACATCACTAAAAAACTGTTACTCTGCAAACATCGTATTGATATGACTTAAAAATTGTAAATGCTACATTTTAAAAAAAAAAGTGTTAATGCTTCATTAAAAATCCACATCACACTCTCACACACCCAATCCTTTGCTTTATATTATCTCTACGGTATCGTATATTTCATTATCTCTATGGTAATGTACCTGTCTTGGATGCAAAACAAAAGTAACTTTGATTTATTTATTTCTTTTTTCTTTTCTTTTTAGTTAAAATGTCTGAGAGAAAGGCCGTCATCAAGAATGCCGACATGGCTGAAGACATGCAGCAGGATGCTGTAGACTGTGCCACACAAGCTTTAGAGAAATACAACATTGAGAAGGACATTGCTGCCTACATCAAGAAAGAATTTGACAAGAAGTACAACCCAACATGGCACTGCATTGTGGGACGCAACTTTGGAAGCTACGTCACCCACGAGACCAAGCATTTCATCTACTTCTATCTTGGACAAGTTGCCATTTTACTATTCAAGTCTGGATAGACTTCATTTAAAACTGGACTTGTATTTATGATATTAGATCTGAAAAGTAAAATATCAGTGCCATGCAGAATATAAAAATTTTGGTGCAAAATCTCTTGTAAAAGGTCTTTTGAATTCATAAAAATGTCGAAAAACACTGTCTTCTACTGCCTAACATTTTTGGATGTACCAAACCACTATTTAAGATAATGGAGTTTTGTGCCACTTTTAGACGATTATCCGATTAAAATATGCTGATACTTTTTATTCCAGTTCAATGTACATGGTTAAGTTAATTGTGTTTGCATTCCACGTGACTCGTGCAAACCGCATTCAATCGATATGAAGTGCGACGTGCGACGAGGCAACGTAAACCAAGACGTAAGCACTCGATCAAATGACGCAAAAGGAGCCGCTAGCTATCGTATATAAATGTAAACTACCTTCTTTATATATGTATATGGGAAATTGTAAAGGATGAACAAGAATAATGAAAACTATTAAACAGAACAAAAATATGCAGTTTATTTCAGTTTGTACCGAAAGAAAAGTGCAATATCTTTCATCTAGATATTGTGATATTTTTGTAATAAAATTATATTTCAAATTGGTTTATGTCATGTATTTACTGTGGATTATTACAAACAACTTCATTGACCGGTAGTTATTACCGACGTTGTATTTAATGCGATAATCACCGTTACCGACCGCTTCATCTACTGTGATAATCATTATTACCGACTGCTGTATTTAATGTGGCAATCATTATTACAGACCGTTATATTTACTGTGGTAATCATTATTACCAACTGCTGCATTTAATGTGGCAATCATTATTACAGACCGTTACATTTACTGTGGTAATCATTATTACCGACCGCTGCATCCAATGTCATAAGCATTATTACCGACTGTTGCATTTACTGTGGTAATCATTATTAATGATCGCAGCAGCTGCTGTGGTAATCATTATTACCAACTGATGGAGAAATGATGCCTCCTAGTACATTCCAAAAAATGTTAAATAAATACCGTATGTACTCGATTACGTCTAGTCATACTGCCAGCCACAAAGGTACTCGTTTGCCGTAGCATAGTGCGTCAGCAGATCGGGGTCTACGTTGGTTATTCAACTAATTACTCTTGACAAACTGCACGGACCCATATCTGCTGTCCCATTATGTGCAATTTGCAGTTGACTGCTTCGATGTCCCAGTGGTTAAAGCGTCTGCCTGGGATGCGGGAGGTCGCTGGTTCAAACCCGAGTCATACAAGTTACAATAAGATGGTACCAGCAGCTGCCTCGTTTGGCGCTCAGCATTAAGAGGTTAGTATTAGAACTGGTCGGCCTGATGTAAAAATAAGGTGACTGGGTGAAACATGATGCCGCATATTTGAGACACGATACCCCAGTGCTTGACATCACTGTAAATTACCACACTGCAGACTTCATAGCGATATGACCATCACACGCAGTTTGCAGATGGACTCGTAAGTATATACGGCAGGCACAGTCATGAGCATTTTGTTTGATAAAGACTTAGTTTCAAACACTCCAATTCTGTCCAAATATGTTTTGCATCTGTTTAAAGTTGTGTTGTTTTTTTTTTATTCCCACGATAAATGTTGCATTTGTTGTCTGATAAAGAAGTAATTATGGCAAAGTCTGTTCAAGTAGACTCCCGCCAACTTTTCAAAAGGTTCTTTCTTATTAGAACGTCAGCTTAACGTATGGTCAGATAACAAACTTAACATTCCAGAAAGACCGTAAATCCTACTTAATGTGGGATAAAGTAAGGCACAGACAGTTGATATTTATCTGCTGAATTACATTCCTCGTGACAAATTAACTGGAGATAAAATTTTGAACAATAAGGATACGTGACGAGCGTTCACTAGCTTGAATTCCACGTGCCGTTTTGTATTCGTCAGCATCTTTCAAATGCTACAAGTCGAGAACTACAAATTACAAGCATTGAACTTTACTTCTCATCACAATGTTTAAAGACTAAACTGCGTATTTACTAACTACTGAAGGGAAAAAAATTTTGTCGCTTGTGGCAGGCTAAACAAAATACTGTGTTGAAAGGAAAGACATAAAAACGAACGAGTTCACGGGGATCAGATGAATAATTGGGGATGAAATGATTTGCCTACGTATCGATAATGTTACAGTTTTGATACGCATATTGATAACAAACACGGAGAATCTATTTAAAAATAACTCCAGTTACCTTGAACGTCCAACTACCATGGATAATTATTAATCGTTTACCTTTATTTTTTAAAGCGAACTTGAGATTAATCCGTTGCTGTAGCTGTTTTATATTTGCAGGAATGTGTATTAGGGATTTGTTGCTTGCCATATTTGCTGCTCAAGCAATACCCATTCTGGATTTTTTTAAAATTCTTTATTTTCCTTTCTATCTTTATGTTCCCTACAAGTTGATCCGTGTATCGTATATGCAAGTTGTGTATCGCACTACCTAGTATAGGTCTATAGTTTAACCTCTGTAAATAATGTATCAATGGGCACGAGTGTATAGGGAATTATGTGTAATTTGTATTAATTTATTCAAAAGCGTGTAGATCTTTCGCATGGTTAAGAATTTAAGTTTACTGTAAACATGTCAAACAGCGTTGTAAGTTGACGTATTAAAAGAGAACATTTTTAAGAAGTTAGAGGCCATCCACTTAGTACGTACGCACCAATCTGGCAAAGCTTGACACCTCCCCCTGTATACTAACGTATTTTTTTTACAACCACCCCCACTTGTGTAAGTACGCTTGACACACCCTTTCCCCAGAATTCTATAGAACGGCCTATATTTAATCCACGCAGAAACCATAAAGGATTAATAATATTAACGTGTTTAATAAAACATAGTCCACCGACGTTGAATGTCTGGCTACATCAGAGAAATAAGCTGCGTAACTTGAAACAGTTTGGTGTCCGCTAAAATTCAAACGCTGACTGAATATAGTCGAACAGGTTACGTATTGGACAAATTATTATCGAGGTTTCACCACCCCACCCCACCCCGTTTGATATGTGTACGTACATTATCATTAGACCCTCAACCCTATACGCAAGCGTATGCATTTGGGTTACTCCCCCACTCCATGCGTACGTACTAAATGGATGACCTCTTAGCGATGGTCGTCGTGAACCAAATTAATCACTGGTGTGTGTGTGTGTGTGTTGGATTTTTAATGTAGCTTTAAAAAACATTCAGTCATATCACTAAGATGTCTGCATTGTGACAGTTTATAGTGATGTCCAGCACTGGGGCATCATGTCCCGCCTTTCAAATTATACTGACACCAGGCCGGCCAGTCCTAACACAAACTTCGTAATGCTGCCATGGGATGCAGCTGTTTGTACCATTTTAATACGTCTTTGGTTTGACTCGGCCGGGATTCGACCACGCCGCATCCGATGCGGACGCTCTAACCACTAGGCCACAGGAGCGGTCTAAACACTGGTGCCTTTAAGCTCTAAAAAGTTTTTGCTGACAAATTTTTACAAACAATGTAGTTGCACAGAAGTTAGTCATAATGGATGTGGTCTTCAACGTAGATCTGAAGAAAACGGAATAAAATTAACGGCATGTTTACATCCTCAGTTTAAGAGGCTTCTAGAAGGGACATTATACCACAGCTGACTTTTTCTGTCGTTTTTATTTCTTTAAAAAAAAGACCTCAGATTTAGTAGTCTATGTAACAAAGATCTGTCAGAGTTTATTCATTCTAAGACTCAAAATCCGTTTTTCTCTGTGTGTGTGTGTGTGTGTGTGTGTTTGTGATTTGTATTTTTAATGTAGCTTTCACAAGTTTTCAGTCACATCGCTACGATATCTGCAGTGCGGCAGTTTATAGTGATGTCTAGCATTGGGACATCATGTTACAGACATGTAGCATGATGTCTCACCCGGTCGCATTATCCTGACACCAGGCCGACCAGTCCTAACACTAACCTCTTAAAGCTGAGCGCCAAGCGAGCAGCTTCTAGGACCATTTTTTATAAGTATTTGGTATGACTCGGCCGGGGATTAAACCCACGACCTCCCGCATCCGAGGTCGACGCTCTAACCACTAGGCCACCGGAGCGGTCAAGTACTAGCACGTTTTAAGAATAATTTATAAAAAGTGAATCGATTCGGCTTGAGTTTGTTGTTGTTGTTGGGTTGAACGCCATTTTTCAGCACATGATAGGCTATACATTGCGGCCAGTATTAATGGTGGAGGAAGAATCCGGGAAAGAACCACCGTCCCACAAGAAGCTACTGGCAAGCTTTCTCACATACCCACATTGGGAGAATCCGAGACTCGAACCCACGCAGACAGAGGTGTATGGCAGTGATCCGTAACGGAGAGCGCTTTAGACCACTCGGCCATTTGGGGCCCCGGCTCGAGTTTGCAAAACATACTTATTTCAATTAAATTAAACGTCTCCATGTGTGGTTTTTAATTTTGAAATGTTGTGAAATTATAGTCTCGGTGCCTTTATTAACTTTTCAAACTTGTATACGCCCGCCATAAGGCGGAAGTATTATGTTAAGACATTGTCCGTCCGCCTCTCTGGCAATTTATCTGTAACCAACTTCTTTATCACAAACTAACTCGAGTTTTCCACCAAATATAGCAGTGGTTCTTGACTAATGGTCGCGACCCAAAACTGGGTCGCCGTGCTGCTTCAAGTAGGTCGCCGAGATCTACCTCATTAATCTGAAATTTCATAGACAAGTTTTATTTTTTAAGCATTGTTGGGTCGCGAGCCTAACACCACAAATCTAATCTCGGTCGCTGCCCCAAAAACGTTAAGAACTGCTGATCTGTAGTTAACAAACTTTGTGGATGGCATGGAATTGGGGCAAGGATGAAATGCATATATTGCAGGGTCAAAAGTCACTGTGACATGATTACATAAATTCTGTGTCACATACCGAGATCAAATATCTGGGGGTTGGATTTTACCTTTAGTAAGGGATAACCGTATTAATTGGGGCATTTAAAGGGCAAAAATCAAGGTCACTATGTCTGCAACAAGAAAATTTGTTTATGAACAAAAAGTTAAGTTCTCAACCAGGTATCTTCACCAGAGTTTGTAGACGAACTACAAGTAGGGTAAGAAATACACCTACTGATTATGGGTCGAACGGTTAAATGGCAAGGGGACTGTGACTGAAAAAAAGAAAATGGTATCTGCAAACTAACATTAACTACACCCAGACCTGGACAAAACGTTATGGATAGCTTGCAATTATCGTATGGAAGAATCCTATTGATTTCGGGTCGAAGAGCAAAGGTCAAGGTCACTGCGATTAAACCAAGATAATAGAGGAAGGTTTGAGAAGGATAGAGATAATATATAATAGGGTCCAGATTTTAAATTTTTAAGGGATCTGGATTCTGATAGTAGATAACTGAGCTATGGTTAGTAGATAACTGGACTCTCTCTGTTTCACACACACACACACACACACACACACACTTTGTTTTGTAAATAAATAAAATATGCAAGGTGCGCCAAAAGTAGTGAAGTGGGGCACATTAGCGTCAATGGGAATTAGCATTACAGAGACCCCTGGGTCAGATTAGCGTCAAGGGAAAATTAACATGGAGAAAAATCGTGGGTCAGATTAGCGTCAAGGGAAATTAACATGGAGAAAAAATCGTGGGACGGTTTAGCGTCAAAGGAAATTAAACAGGGTGGGACTTTATAGCGTCAAGGGAAATTGAACATGGGATTTTTTTTTAAAAAAAAGTTTTTTTAAATTTAAATTTAAATTAAAATTTTAAAAGGGGTAGGCAATTGAATAAAGTCATTCTCTTTTCGAGAAATATGGCTGGCCCTGAAAAGGGCCTTTGGGTTTTCTTCTTCTTCTGCTTCTAATTTCTTCTTTTCCTCCACCAACTTCTTATTTTCTCTCCTACACTCTTTCTCTTCTTTTCTTTCTTTTTTTACTCCTCCTCTTCTTTCTTCTTGTCTTCCTCCTCTTCTTTCTTCCTCTTCTCATTTTCTTCTTCTTTTTCAATTTTTTCGTTCCATTTGCTTATTCTTATCCTTTCCTCTTCATCCTCCTTCTCCTCCTTTATCTCTTTCATTACACCACTTATCTTATCCTTTACCTTTCTTAAGTTATTAATTTCCATCTTTACACGATGGGGACTATAGGAATAGTGGTCTTCAACGAGTCTTATTAACATCTGCTCCATCATTCCTAAATTGTCCAAAATGGTCTTGCAATGTTTGCATTTTGTCCATTTGGTTAGAAGCCATCTTCTTTGTAGAATGGTTCGAATGACGAACGTGGTGGGTTCTTATAGTGAAAGCGCGGACGTGAAGGAAAACATCCCCCTAAAAACGTGAAATTGATCTTACCTAGATCATGACCGAACAACGCGCGGACGTGAAGGAAAACATCCCCTACTTTCTCATTTCATATAATAAAACCAAAACTATACTCTCCACATACGCTAAGAAACAATAAATAAACCCATAATCTACTATTCACACTAACATACCTGAGCTCTTACAAACACTAACACACAAACACATACCCTCACATTTTTTTAAAAAAAGAGTCATTGTTTATATTCACACTACTCTACCTACTCACATTGGCAAATGGATCGTTATTTCTTTTCTTGAGTATTGGGTAGCCCTGAAAAGGGCTGTTTTTTTTGGAACTTCATGGACACCTGGTTAATGGTGGCACCTTCCAGGCCTGGCGCCACATACACATCTTATCCCCCAGTTACTTTTTACCTTTTGGGGGGAGAGAGCAGAGGCAGGATATGTGGCTTCAGAATCCCAATTTTCGCTCTCTGGGATTCTGAAATTTCTTCTTCTCTCCTTTTCCTCCTCCTCTTCTTTGTATCTTCTCTCTTCCTCTTTGCATCTTCTTTCCTCTTCTTCTTTATATCTTCTCTCCTCCTCTTCTTTGTTTCTTCTTTCCTCCTCCTCTTTTATTCTTCCCTCTTCCACAATGGCTTCCGCGGCCAGTTCATTTAATATGCGCCTGGCATATTCCAGATGCACATGAAGTTCCAACAGTTTCTCCAGTCTCGTGTTCATTTTTGGTGTTGATCAATCAACAAGGGTAGTTAGACTGCAGAACGAGTTTCAATTTATAGTGAAAGCGCGGACGTGATGGAAAACATCCCCCTAAAAACGTAAAATTGATCTTACCTAGATCATGACCGAACAACGCGCGGACGTGAAGGAAAACATTCCCTACTTTCTCATTTCATATAATAAAACCAAAACTATACTCTCCACATACGCTAAGAAACAATAAATAAACCCATAATCTACTCTTCACACTAACATACCTGAGCTCTTACAAACACTAACACACAAACACATACACTCACATTTTTTGAAAAAGAGTTAGTGTTTATTTTCACACTACTCTACCTACTCACATTGGCAAATCGATCGTTATTTCTTTTCTAGAGTATTGGGTAGCCCTGAAAAGGGTTGTTTTTTTTGTTTGCTATGGCATTCTTTTTTTAGTTTCTAAGAATGCGATGTCCTCTGAGAATAGACTTTCTGGCGATAGGTCTGCTTCTTCGGAAAGAGAAGAAGAACTCTTTGGTGTCGATACGACAATCGACAAAGCCTCTGTCAGCTTCAGGTTGCTGCTGCTGCTGTTGCTGTTGTTGCTGCTGTTGCTGCTGTCTCTGAAGTCTGTACTTCTCTGTCCATTCTTCTTTCTCCCTGTTCACTTCTTCTCTGAAGAGCTCTTCTATCAGGTCTTCAGTGACTTTTAGCATTCTCACATTCTCTATTTCTTCTGGCTTCGGTATCAGACTGTGTCTGACCCTATGCAAATTCACGTAGGCTTCGTTGAGCTTAGCTAGTTTGGAACACATCTTCGTAGAAGGATGAGTCGACAATGGATGGTTAGACTGGAAACAACCCGGTTCTTAAAGTCAAAGCGCGGACGTGAAGGAAAACATCCCCCACACGGTTTTCGAGTCGCAACGTTTAGTGAGTGTCATGAGAGGGATAGTAAGAAATGAAAGAGCATCAATCCAACATTCTTATAGCTAAACAAACCACAAAGGCATTTTTTTCAAAACACAACATTTTTTATTCAAAAATCACTTAACACTAAACAACAACTCTAACATTTTTAACAATAATCCAACAATATAACATCAAACAATCTTTTCAAATCACAAACATTTTTTTCTCAATTGACAATCTACTTTAAACAGGGCTGACAACGTTGTGAATGAAATTGTGATTTCCACTTTTGGAAATCATTAGGCCATTGATGGACACTACGTTTCCTAGCTTGAGACAAAAGATAAGCATAATGGTCACAAAACCATCGATCTACTTTCACATCGTTTCTAGAAGAAGAACGAGGATCAAAATGAGTCACTAAATGTTCTAAGGAATAGCCCAGGCTGCGATGATGCAGAAAATACACACAATATTGTCCACACACCAAGGAATCTGTGCCTTGTAATTTCACGTTATTGAATTGGGTAGTCTGAGCATTTCTTCTCATAAAGTCGATGATATCGCCTTCCAAAGGGGGCAATCCGTACGAATCGAAATATTCCACACATCCTTCTTGAGGAAAGTAGACGGCTACCCAGTGGGTTCCTGGGAGATGACTGTCGTCCGTGTTGATCACGTAAGCTTGATGGTCTTTAGGTTTGCGATGAGGAAGTTCATCTTTAGCACAGACGACAGGATTCCAAGAAGCCGTATACGAACTGTGGTTCAAAAGGTAATAAAGTTCCCAGGTATCCATATGTGTGTTTTTTTCTTCACAGGTAATAATAAGTCGTCAATTCGATCCTGACTTTTTGCTTGAAAATGTCTGACGAATAAACGGTTATTCGTTCTGTTTCCTCACTCAGATTCAGGAGAGCTTCGATACGATGGATCTCTTGAGTGGTTAATGGTGGACAAGAATGTTCACGCAAGTCTTTATACCACTGGTGAAACACGTCTTTGTCCGAGATGAGACTCCAAGCTTCGTCCAGATACTCGTCCAATTTTTCTTCTTGACTCAACATTAGGCATTTATCGTGTTGAATTTGACTGGGATGATCGTTTTGACATCCATAACAATTTTTCTTGATCAATTCCGTCATTTTTTCCACCAAGTGTTTGGCAAAACAGGAGACTAAATGGGCTTCTTGTTCTGGCCATCTTGACTTCATCATGATCACTTCTTCTTTTTCCACAGTTTCCTCACATTCTATCTCCAAAGTTTCTCCACTAGGTAAAGAGGGATAACAGTCTTCCATGACTTTTAGTAATCTAGAATGACTTCTCTCAAACTGTTGATTTCTATGGTATTATCGAATTCTGCATACAGGAGGACGTTCACCGTCTCTGGTAGAGCACTCGAAAACTGAATTTCCACACGAATCTGGCCAGATTTTATAGGGTGGAAATGTCCCTCGTCGCTGCCTTGGTCTGGAGTGAAATCAAAAGCCCACAAAGCATAGCCTCCTGCATAATCCTCGTACGTAATACCGTGACTGGTATTGGTTCCTAACTGTCCCGTGGCTTCGTACAGGGACAAGTACGATCTCAAATAATTCTTTGCGGCACCAAAGTTAGGCTCGAAAGGTCGGGTACACAAGGTCTTGCCGTCGCGACTGACTTCGATCTTGGACACATTGTAATGTTGAAACTCAAAAGGATTTTGATCGTGGACTCCATTGAAGGCTGAATTCCTGACGATACCAACAATCAAACGTTTGGGTAACTGTCCTTGGAACAGATGATCTTCGATCATGGATCGCTGTCCAGTGGGAATGGTGAACGTTTTCACTTCCACACGTCGTATCGGATACTTGGCTGTCGTTCTGCTTAACGTCTGACTGACGTCGTTTCCCACTTTAGGTAACACTTCCGCACGACGCACGTAAAGTCGGGCTTCTTGAATGATAGTTTTGTATTCATTGGCATAGGCCATCAAATGGAAAGCGGCACTGCTACGATTCAGTCTCAGACGGATATCCACCCCGTTCAGCAAATACTTTTCTTGTAACCACATGTCCAAATGCAAACGATCCATCAGTTCTAAACTTCGCCCTTCCACAATTTTCTGTCGTCGAGCTATATATCCCGCATTGTGAGGATTGTCGTCTTCTGCTGCAATAGCTAGGTCGTTAAACTTGTTTATACCTGCGGTGTCAGGTTTCCATACTACGCAAGCATCCAGATGAGTGTTCTTGGCTTCTTTTCCATACGTCAAGAGATTTTCCAGCTAGGCGCGATAAGGGTAAGTATCCATGCTGCTGCTGACCAGTTTGTTATTAAAGTACAAGTCCACTTCGCTGAACAAGGAATGCATGAAATTGTTGACAGGAGCTACTCTAGCAACGTCTGCAGGATTAGTGTTGTCCGCCGCTTTGACCACTTTCACTTTCAAATACAGGTAACTGCTATTCAGATCGATGTAATCTTCGGGTTGTCCTTTGATTTCAAACTCGATGGGAGCTGATTCCGTCAATGAGGAGACGGGATGAAATTCCACCCACTGGGATTCTTGCATCGTCATCATCGTGGGGGGCATGGCAAACAGATCCAGTTCCGTCTTGGAACAAGCGCAAGATTCTCGGTGCGTCATTTTTTTTGTTGCTGTGTCTCAATAATCGAAAACGTCTAAGTCTCGAACGGTTCTTCTTTTCTTGGCCTTTCTAGCTTGAAGTCTGGTGAAAGGGTGTTTTCTGCGTCGTCTCTTTCTGCCTTGTCCTTGCTGAATGCCTGACTCGGTAGCGTGCAGGGCATTTATAGGTGTGTCTCGTCGGCCCAAAATGTCTTTACCCGTTTGCAGCAAGACATTTTTGCCTGCCCTCACGAAGGCTTCTTTAGGGTTTTGTTTGTCGATGATGACATTTTGGAGAAATTCTTTGCCTTGCGTCAGTGCCGCATCTTTCAAGGCGTGCAACCCGCGTGTCACCATCGGTTTCAACACCGGGGCCACCGAACGAAAGGCCGATTTCAGCATATCTCCTAAACCGTGACCTCGCTGTCTAGCCAACCCTCGGTACACTGGATACATGACTTACGAGTCGTGAGAGAACCGTTTTCGAAAATGGAGTTTCACCGTGACTTTTCCTTTGGTGAATGGAATATTTTGTCCCAAATCTCCTTTTATAGTAATGTTGACCGTGTCCAAATACGACTTGCTGACGGGCAAACAGTGAGGATGGACAAATTCGCGGTGGATGTGGTAAGTGTTTCTACCTTCCTCGTCAGCGTTTGCGGCAGAATCCACTTTGAAAGGAATGACACGCAGTAACGGCACGGAGGTGTGTCCCACCACGTTGTATTCCACCACATCGGAATACACGAACATCAAATTCAGTCCTTGGTTCAGTTCTACCGGGGTACGAAAATACTTGGCAAAAGAATCGTTGTCGGAAATGACTGATAATTCGGGTTGGTTTTTTTTGTTCTCCTTTCTTCCTCAGCTCTATGTCACCGCCCAACATGTCAAACAATTCAGGACAAAATAAGAAAGATATGAATTTGCTCCCCTCAGAAAATTTCATCAGAAAGCGACGAGCTATTTTGTGGTACTCCAGGGTGACCTTTTTATTGACAAGCTCCAAAGCTCTATGGAACACGCCATTAAACCTGGTGGCTATGGTGCTGACCAAATGTTGACCGCTAAAATAATAGCCTGCGGGAATGAACAAGTTGTAGGTCCACGTTTTAAGTGTGTCATCATAGGTTTTATTGGTATATGTGCCAATCTTATCCAACTCTTGTTGCAATTGTGGGTCATGAATTTCCACCATAAAAAAATTTTGATTGGGAAGGACATTGAGGACTTGGGTCGGGTGAATCATTTCTACTAAAGCCACTTCCCAATGCGCTTCGTGATCTAAGGGGATGGCTTGAGGTAATTTGGCCGTGTAACAGCACAACGTGTTATTGGGAAACACCTCCATGGAACTGTCACTGGGTAAGGTCAAGTGAAATTGGTTTTCGTGACTCATAATTCCAGAATTCTGTGGCTCTCCGAGGGGTTACTGGACGTCAGAGACGTGTCTCCGTCTAAAATGGGGTTCTGATTGTGGTTGGAGTGGTGACTGACACTGGCACTGGACACAAGGTTCCCGTTGGAAGAGAATTTTAGGGAGGGATTAGGAAGCAGGTAACCGATGCAACTGCTCAATAAAATGGTCCACAATTGTTTGTCTCCTTGTTGCAAACTCAAATTGGCAATGGCTGCCCCGATGACACAATACAACACGAAGATTTGGCAGAAAAAGACGATTTGCGTTTTAGGCACACGTTCTCCACACCACACCCACAAGGGTTGTTTTTGTAAATCTTGCACAGAAGAACTGGGTGAAGAAGGAGTGGTCGACGTAGCTGCGTCTGATGTGTGAAAGGGCATGATGGTCACTTCTTTTTATAGTCGATGACTTGCGAAGCGTCGATCCAAGAATCAAAACTGGGTGGATATCCTTTCCAACGTACTTTGACTTCTTTGACACGTCGTTTGCCCACTTTACGGGTTCTGCGTTCGAGAATGCTTTCGATGTCGTACACGTCGTCTTCTTTTTTGGTGACACGTTGTAACTCGGGCAAATAAAACGTTCCTTTGAGCACTTCTCCGTTCATGTCTTCCAATTTATAGACGGCAGGATGACGGCCATGCACTCGTCCAGTGACGCGAAACAGTTCGGTCGTCCAGTTAGGTAAGTAACCTTTGTCGAAAGTGCGTTTGGTTTCGCCAATGCGCACCCAATCTCCTACGGTCAACTCTCCACTTTTCTTGGGGACAGCCCTCGTCGGGGACGTACCGAACAGGCGCTCAAACACCAGCACTTCGTTGTCGGGAGTCACGTCTTGCGGGGCACGTCCGATGCTTCGATGGTAAGATTGGTTGTACGCTTGCACCAGGTGCGGTAAGATGTCGATGTACTTCAGAGTGTGGTGATGCGTAAAATATTTCCACATGCGTTCTTTCAAAGTGCGTTGAAAACGTTCCACGATGCTGGCTTTGGTTTCGGGATTCTCGGTGGTAAAAAAATGAATGTCACGTTTCTTTAATTCTTTTTGGAAAGCTTGGTTCAGAAATTCGGTGCCTTTGTCCGTTTGCCATCGAAGAGGGTGACGACCGCTTTGTTTCAACACCCGTTGCAGGGCTCGCACTAACTCGCTGCTCGATTTGGAAGTCAAGGGCACGATCCAGGCAAATTTCGAAAAGACGTCGATGACACAAAACAAATATTTGTAGCCACGATTGTAGCTGGCCAAATGAGAGACATCGGCTAAATCGGCTTGCCATTGATGATCGATGCCTTCCACTCGGGTGCGACTTCTGGCAAACTTGCGTCGAATGGGTTTGTGTAAAGTGTAGGTAGTTTGTTCTTGTAACCATCGTTGCACTTGAGGTAAACGGAGACTTTTCAGTCGCGTTTTGGCAGCACGATACAATTTTTGAACTTCTGCGTAACCTGCAGGATGCGAGGGATCGTAGTAAATGCTGGCTAAGACTTTTTCCATTTTTTTGTGTTGGTTGGTGTGTTAATAAGGCACCCACTCTTGGAAGAGGCTACTCTTTTTCTCTTGGGGTACCTTCTTGGATTGCAATGCTTTGCGTGTGCGACCGGCAATAGGTGTTGAAGAGGAGGAGGATGTCTGAGCGGGGGATATCGGTTCTTGTTTCACTTCTGTCTTCACTTCTGTCTTCACTTTCTTTTTCTCTTGTGATGAAGAAGGGGTGGCCATCATCTTTTTAATCCATCCAATTCTGGAGGTAGGTGGTGTTGTTAACTTGCGTACTTTTTCTGGTGGAGTTTGAAACCCTTCTTCTTCTTCTTCTTTTCCTTTTTCTGTCTTGGTCACTGGTAGTGGTGGTACTGGTACTGGTACTGGTGATGGTGCTGGACTTTTCATCAAGGTCTTAAAATCTTTCAGAGTGGGTAAAGCTGTTTCGTCTAAAGCTTTCTGGTGAAAGAGTTGCAGTCGTTGCAAGAGTTGACCGTACTTTTGCGATTTTTCTGTTTCGGACAAATCTTGGCGATCCATCAAGGACTGCAATTCATGTTGTAACTGGGACATCTCGCTCAAATTGGGATTGGGAGGTAAATGCGGGGTACGTTGTTCTTGCCACCGATGGTATTCCATCCATCGTTTGTAAGGCACTAAAGCTAGTTTTCGTCCTTCCATGGGGTTGTCAGGGGTCAATTCTGAGATCTTGGGACTTCCGAAGGCCTTTTTATCTTGCTCCCACCAGTCCTCCCAACATGGTTCCCAAGACTCCTTTCAGTATGGGGCCTAACAAGAGAGGCAAAATGCCTCCACGCTGGACCAACATCTTCTTTTTTTGACGAATGGGAATTTTCTTTTGAACCATTTTCCGAAGAACGTGACGATGTTTGCCTAAGCATTGTTTCTGGTGTTTGGACAAAGGGATCGTGCCTTTCAAAACGTTCAAACAACATTCGCACACGGTATCGATGACCTCTTTGGAGGCTGTTTGAATGAGTTTTTTTCGTAGGGGTGGAGAAGCTTTGGACAGGACAGATAACATGTCCCCATGTTTGACTAAACGTGGAGGCAATCCTTTCCTTTTCTTTCCTTGGGGTTTTCTGGAGGGTGACATCTTTGCTTGTGGGTTCCGGGACATTCACCAAACAGACACTAACGTCGATGACTTAACACACACCCTTTTATCTTTTTCTTTTTTTGGGACTATCGCTTTGTCATAAAGGTGACAATGTTTTTCCCAAAATCGTCAAGGAATCCTCCCCTTTGTTGACGCCTCTTTTTCTTGGAACGACTGTGTCTTTTCTTAGGGTAATCTCGATGCTTGGCTAAGCGCTTTGTCGGATGACGCGTCTGCCTTTGTCTCTTTCTTTTTTGGCTTCTTGGAGGTGACATCTTTTACAAGTTCACTGATACCCCTACTTGGTCACAGGCCTTTTTTATACTGGAACGCGTCGCCACTGATTGTCTTTACGTCGTATTAGTTTGAGGACAGGCATGACACGTCGTGCAGGGGTACGCAACGGACTAAATCGAGCCAGTTCTTGCTTGGACAAATCCAGTAAACTTTGTAACATGTCCGATCTTTCATGGACTTTGATTTTGGGAGAAGGTATTTTGTGAGCAGCAGCCACTGCCGCTAAATTGGAGGGCCCTGCCACTGGGGAAGTTCTTTTGGGGGTCATCAACGGAGAAGTTCTTGGTGTGATCAACGTCTCCAAGTACTCTTCAGTTCCTGGTGTCATCAACGGAGAAGTGGACAAACGTGAAGATGCCGGAGACGCAGTCACTGCCGTGGAAGGTCGTGGTTTGCGAGTGTAAGGTTGCGTCCTGGCCGAAGTGCCTCTCTTGCGGCTAGTTTTCTGTGGACTTTTCTTTTTCTGGGGGCTTCTTTTCTTTTTCCGGGGTGGTGGTGTCTGGTCAGAGGAGGGTCCTGCCACTGGAGAAGTTCTCCTTGGGGACCTGGTCTTTTTCTTCTTGGGGCTTCGTTGGACTTTTGTCTTGGGTATAACTATGGGGGCATTAGGATCCCATCTTAAGAGTGAGCGAATGATGACCCCTCCTAGAGTACCGCTCCCTCCAGGTTTCAAAATGATTTGTTTTTTGGTTTGAGTGTCGATGCGGGGATCGGCCAGTTGGACCAAAGCGACTTTGTTTCGATCGAAAAAGCGTTTGGTTTGATGAGGAATCTGAATGATTCCTTGGAGTATTTGACGTGCCGTCACCGTGAACCATCGTAAGACTTCTTTGAGACTAGCTTCTAAGACACGAGCTCGTGTTTGTGGATTTTTTTCTCGACTGATGCCATACAAGGCACGAATCAATTTGACGGGAAGATGCGACTGAAGGGACGTCATGTTCACACTGTGTGAGACAGACGAAAAAGGGTCTGAGGATTTTATAGATTTTTTTTTATGGGGAGTGAAATGAAGTCGAGGACGGAGACGTGTACAGGACAGGCCCTCCGTATTGGCACCAGTGGTGAAACAAGTGGGTACGAAATCGCAAATCCTCGGGGGTCGTAGGTTTCAAATCGACGAGTAAATAGGCGTGTGGCGTTTGAGTGGCATCGTCGTACGCCTGAGTCAGCCAAGGCGTTCCTAACTATTTGGCTAAGACTTGCACTTGCGATTTATCTCGAGGGCTTTTAAACAAGACCACGTAATGCGCATTGAGACTGATGGTGCGATGGGCTTTACTTTGTTGAAACAAATTTTGGGTGATGTAAACGACACTGGCATTACGGTGATGCCCTTTGCGCGTGAACCACAATTTAATTTCTTCTTCGTCTTCTCCTAACATGTCGTCGAAAATGACCAAATGGGTTTGACGGGAGTGAGAGACGATACCGTCGTCTTCTTTAGGAATGCCTTCCACAAACACGATGGAATCGCCTTGACTTTCTCGCAAGAGGTTGTACGCCGATTGCCACTCTTTGTAACACCACACGATCCGTTGAGGTGGCCGATCGATCAAATGATGTTTATGTTCGATCAAACGTTTGACGAATTCGGTTTTGCCTGAACCGCTAGGTCCAGCAATGAGCATGTTAAAGGGATGGCGAAGATACAAAGCCTCCCAACTGGCACGATCTAAGTGTTCGTCGATGACTTTGACAGTAGAGGAAGAGGGAGCAGAGACAGCAGAGGTAGCCATTGTGTGAGAAATGTCACGTATGACACGAAAACAAACAAGACAAGAGTTTATATACTTTTTCAGAACACGTTTATTGAATGTTTTTTTTCAAACATGAATACGAAAGACAAAAATACATAAAAGCCAAAGGCTTAAGTACAAGAATAAGAGGCACATGATAACTATGAACGTGGAATAAAAACAAGTGTCTGTACAACATGTTTTGGGTAATGTTCTAACCAGTTCTATAGTAGGGGGTAAGGTCACACAAGTGTCCTCCCGAAAGGGTCTTTCAGGCCTGTCCACGACAGTCCCGTCCTGGGTGACGGGTTCTTCTGGCACCGTCACTAACACGGGTTGAAAAGTAACTTTTTTCCTTGAACAACTCTCGTGCATACTGGGCCACTTCTTGGGTCCAAGCCTCAAAACCCCATTCTTTCCAGGCACGGACATCTGTCCAATGGGGATGTAAGTCACAAACTACAAACACATCGTCATACACGTCATGGGTAGCTAAAAGTTGACGAATCTTTTTTTCCTGTTGAGGTCGAGAAGTATCCAGATGAAAACGCAAGGCTTTGAGCAAAAGGAGTTTTTCGTGACCATTTAAGGCCATTAAGGTGGTAAGTACTGATCGTAAAGAGTCCACAAAGAATCGGCTGGTAAACGAAATCCCAGAAAACAAGTCACTAAGACACACACCACTTGTCGTCCCAAATTGAATGGATACAGTTCTTGTAATAATCGATGGTAATGATCCACGGTTTGAATACGGTCATTGAGTTTCTTCCACGGAATCTGTTGAATGATATGTGACATAATCCGTGGCATGACAACTTGATTTTATAGTGTCTTTGTTTCGGAAGCAATAAAGGTAATTTCTAACCAAACATGTTCGTTCTCCAGTAGGGAATTTAAATGTTACATACTGTAACTGAAACGTCAGAGTTTGTCTAGATGTTTCGTCTTTCTCTAAGCAGATTCCATGTAACAAATGTTGGTAATCCTTTAACTTGTCTTCCTCAATACGTTGCAGTAAGTGAATCTCGAAGTAACCAAAATTACGAACGTCTAGTCCATCATCATCATCATCATCATTCATACACTGAAAGTCTTCCACAAGGTCTGACCACTGAAAAAATTTCTGACGAATCAGTCCTCTTATACCATTCAGGTACCAGTGGTTAAAGATCTGGTGACGTAACGGATGCAATTGTTCTTTACGTTTCACTTGTATTTTCACCAGCTCTCGGTAAATCCTTTCTCTCAACTCCTCAGGCAAGCCCAAAATGTTCTCTTGTAAAGTATCCATAAGTATATACACTGTTTTTGGAATCGTTGGGTGGTGGCCAATAGCCTCGTTTAACTTTGTGCCTAATGTAATATCCACTCATAATCAGTCTTCTTGTACTTTGGAACATAGCATAATTTAAAAACGGACGAATCACTTTGAGTTTGCGTTTCACTTGTATTTTGATCAGTTCTCGGTAAATGCGTTCTCTCAACTCCACAGGCAAAGCACGAATGTTCTCTAGCAAAGTATCCATGAATAGGTCATACTAAATCCTCTTTGGTCTGACACAAGCAATGTACTGTTTGCACAAACATGGTTTTACTTCAGTGTCGAATTTAAATCGTTCAGTCACTAATCTACACATTACAATTCGTTCAGAAGTTTCCTCTTTCACCAAGTTGACATTGTGTTCAAGATGTTGGTAATTCGTTAACTCTTCCTCTGGAATTCGATGCAGTACGTTTACAATGATGTACCTACAATCGTCCATACCAAACCAATCCTTTTTAAAACTAGAGGATCGTTCATCAATGTCTGTCCGACGGAACACTTTCAATTGAATCAATCCTTGTATAGCCTTCAGGTACCAGTGGTTCAAACACAGGTGACGTAACGGATGCAATTGTTCTTTACGTTTCACTTGTATTTTGACCAGCTCTCGGTAAATGCGTTCTCTCAACTCCACAGGCAAAGCACGAATGTTCTCTTGTAAAGTATCCATGAACAGATGATGGTAAGAAGTTACTTCAATGTCTCGGTCCCACTAAGGGTAAGTAATGACAATTCGGTGACCATCGAGCATGTTCTACGTAGGCCGAATCTTGCGGTTCCCAGTGGTGAAGTGACACACCGCAACTGAAGCACTTGACTTTATCTCCTTCGCCCAAGTAGAAAAATCCGGCTCTGGCTAATTCTTCGGGGGTCGGTCCTCCCAGATACTTTGGCCATTTTCCTTTGAACGATTGAAGACGATTTTCAAAGTCGCAGTATTCCGACAAACGCACAGGAAACGAATATTCGTCTTTCACAGGTTCGTTTCGATGAGGGTTGGGTGACATGAACAGGAGTTTGCTCAGGGCTGGATGACATCCGTAGGGAGGTAAACGTGAAGGTGAACATTCCCCTTTAAAACGAAGCCCAGTAAAATGTCCAAGAGGACGAGCGGCATCACTTTCGCATCCCACAGGTTTCACACGCACAGCATCACTTTCCATGATAGGGGTAGGGACACTAAAGTTCCCATGATGCTTTACGGCATCGCTCAGGTCACAAGGTACAGCATCGTACACATCGCAAGGCTCACAATCGCACTCGTCTGCAAACTCCGTTACGCAATTACAATGGTAACCACATGGACAATCGCAGTTTCCTTCCGGACATTTTCCGTCGCAATGCCTGGGTCTTATCCATCCAGTATTAGTCACACTAGAGGAAGATACAACTTTTTTACAACCCCCAAACTGGAACGATGTCTCTTTCAAAGTATTCATCTTGTTCGCTCGGTCTTGGTAGTCACAATGAACTATCGATCTTGCCTAGGGTTCCTTTTTATATACAGACCAATACCGACGTGACCGTACGGTAAGGTGAAATGATTGGGAAGTCGAACTCGCTTCTGGTACACGATTTGATAGACTTTTTCCAAGGGCCGACTGACGATGTGATGAGTGGGTAAACGTACAATCTTGTTCGGTTGATAGGTGGTCACTTTAAAGTTTCCATCCTCTCCCGATTGCAAGGCTTCTTTCAATACCCCAAAATTGACCACTCGACTGGTACGATAATTCAGAGTCAGTCCTTTCACTTTGCACATCGTGTGCACTTCTCCTTGTTTGTCACGGTATTCGTAGCCGTAATTTTTGGGACCGCCACTGACGAAACTTAGAATCTTGTCGTCGGGATGCTCGTCTGTCCAGGCTCCTAAACGGTCTCCTTCGATGTTAGGGTGATGTTGAATCGGGTGATGGATGTAAATGCAACTGTCCGTGTCAAAGTACAGGATGCGTTCCCCTAACAGTTCTAAAGCTTCGTACAATTTTAAGCGAGCATGAGCTGTCACGTAAGCCGCAATGATGACATTTCCAAAAGGGTCGTCTTGTACAAAGTCCAGATCTTCTTCGTAATTGACCAAGATCAAAACCTCTCGAACGACGTCCACGTGTTTCATGTACTTGGTTTTGTCGTGAATCATCTGAAAGTAGCGGGAAGGTTCTGTCAAATATTCCGTCTTGGGTAAACACGGTCGTTGTGCCATTTTACCCCACAAGCAATTTAACATCACTTGGCAAACGATCGCCTGCCTTCGTTTTTCTCGATGTGGTCTAAAGTGATGCCTTCTTGTTCGTAGTATTTATCTTTGAATTGTATTTGGTCTTCGGGAGTGTGACACCAGGAAGGATAGCCGCTGGCTTCTTGTTTCAGTTTCAAAAAGGCATCCACGTAGTCGGCGAAAATGCCTTTCTGACTGGGATCACCCTTGTGGTATTGTTGTGTCTTGGGAAAGTGGCAAATTTCGTACACTTCTAACAGTTGGTATCCCATGTCCAGAGCTTTGAACAATTCTACGCTGACCCAGGTTCCCGTCAAGGCACGTTCTTCCTGGCTGTGCTGACAAGGTTGGTCTTGGTTGCACGTTTCGGCACAAGTACGGCACAAGGGAAACATCAGTTTGCCTTGACAATGGTGAGGTAAGACGGGATGGTATAGGTTCGTGGGAGGCAAAACTTTGCACTTGATCAAGCCTTCGTATTGTCGAATGTTTTTCAGGTCGATGTGTTCCGTCAGCAATTGTGGGTGCCCTACAGGAAAGCGACAATATTTGCACACGTAGGGATACAGCGAACACACGTCCAAGTATTTGATTTCTTCTGCTTTCTCTTCGTCGGCTTGGTACAGCAAACAGGTGGCATTGGTCCTTCCTCCGTACAAACTATCCCTCGGGTTTAGCGGGTCCATGAACTGGTAACTTTCCACGAGGCGTTTAAACTCGGGATCGGTTTTCATACGGTGATCGTACTCGTGTTCCCACATTTCCACCACTTGGTATCCTTCCTGTTCTAACTTTAGGCGCCTCTGACAAGTGTCCTGGTACAAGTCTTCCATGGTTCGTTGCAAAAACTGATTTTTAGTGCCACGGTCAGGGTAACAGACGGGACATCCGTGAAATAAGCAACCGTTAAACTCGTACACGATCTTGGGGTTTTCTAAGTCCCAGCCATCGACCGAATACGTTCCGATGGTCTTTTCGCCCCCTCCGTTGCGGGCATGCTGAATCCACTTGTCTTCCTTGTCGCACAAGTAATGTAACCAGCGTAGGGCTTTGACCGAGTATTGACGTTTGACATAGTGGGTCGTTTGAGGACTGATGACAGCCACGGTGTTTTCAGGCATGAATCGTTGTCGAAACACTAAGGAACACGCTTTGGCAATGGTGCAAGCTTCTTTCAAAGGATCGACCCCTCCGTGTTCCATGAACAGTTCTCGAAATTTTCCACAGCAACGCCGTAAAATGTCCACGTCGGAACGAAAATACTTTAGCATTTCTTCCTGAAAGTCGAAAGGGTCCGAGGCGTGAGCCTGGTACCAAGCGTAGAAAGCTTCTCGTTGTTCGGTACGCATGTTGTCGGGGTCGTAATAGTGAGCCTCAGGCAAATGGGGTAGAACGGCGTGTTGATTGGCTTCCGTATTGAAAAAGTGTGGAAAGTACCCTTTAGCCATTTCTGTCATTCCAAACGTTTTAGGCATTCGACTCAAAGGCATGGCCAGATAGCTCATCGAATCTTTAAACTGCACTTGTCCCACTTGCATGAAAATGATTTTGGCTCCGTTCAAAGTCACTTTAGGACGTTAGGTGCCATGTTCCGTATAGTACCTCAAAAGAAACTGTCCATCGTATCCGGAGAAATTGTGAGCCATCACCGTGGCATGACGATGACAATCTCCGTAACGTTCGATGTCCTCTTGGCTCCACGTCTTGTCGATGGGATCTAAGACCCATTGGGCAAAATCGGCTAACGTGTTCGGTCCTCGAAAGATTTTTTCACGCCCTCCAGGAATTTTGCTGCAGTGAGGGCAATGACTGAAGATAGGTTCCTGAATGCACTTCTCGCACGCTCGATGAGCCACGCAGAAATTAGGAATGTGAATGCCGGTCTCTTGCATGCATTCGAAATCGAAAAAGATGAAATTGCTTTTCTTCTTGTGACCGTCCTCTTTCTCTGGTGGGGGTTGGTATTTCTGCACGTAGCATTGGTGTTCCAAATCCACGATGTGGTGACAAATGTGACATTTTTTCTTTCCTCGACATAGGTGTGCCTTGGCATTGTTGGTAAGTATGCCTTGTCCACACGTAGGGCACAATCTCAGGAGTTGACAAGCACATTTCTTCTGTGAACCTTGTGTTTTCAAATGTTGTTGGTAACAGGTAGGGCTGACAAACGTGCGCAGACAAGTCGAACAAGGCACTGGTTCTTCGCTCAGACAGGGTGGAGAGGCCAAACATCCAGGGCATTTCCATCCACAATGCTTGTGTTGCTCTCGATTGTTATAACCATAATCACATTTCTCACAATAATAAGCATATCCCAGGAATCCGGTGATAGTGGCAATGGTATCGAAATGTTCATCGTGATAATAAACATGAATGTATTTTCCGTTCTTAAAGTTTTTCCCTCGAAACAACAGAGGTCCGCGCATTTCTTGAGGGTGCATTTTCAAGGTGTAGAGTGGAGCTAGGACATCTTGCAATTTCTGCATCTCAGGAATGCCACAGGGTGTGTCTTTGGACAGGCCAGCTTGTTGCAACAGGAGTTCTGCTTCGTTTCGTTGTTTGGCTCGGTCCGATAGTTGAATAGTTTTCCAGGTTCTTTTCCATTCTGCCGTGTCGTTCTTGTTGGCATAGGTTCGTCCCACCACGATGGCTCGGGCTAAACACATCTGGTCATGAGGGTTGTGAATTCGGACGAGACTCTTTTTGGTGTTGCGAAGGTCGTCCACCAATAACATCTTTTTGCGTCCAGTCCCTTGAGGAGGAGAGACGTGGGTCATGTCCAGTGTGGCTTTACCATCGGTGATGTCAAACTGGTCATTAGATTGTTGTACGTGTTGAATCTTGTCCATGACTTTGGAAGCGGTCAATTCTGCAGGGGTGCTAAACTCGATCCAAACAGGGGATTTCAAACCGTCGTGTTGTATGGAAAGTCTCAAGCGATCGTCTTCTTTGGGTTGACATTGTCGCTTGAGTGCAGTGAGCAAAGAATGCCACACCCCAGTGATGAACACTTCTGCTTTCTCTAACGGCACTTCAGCCTTGAAATCTTTAAACTTCACCGTGTATTTGTAAGCAGTGGTTCTAAATTTTCTAGAGGAGCGCTTTTCCGTCTCTCGAATGGAATAGTATTTTTCAGGGTTGACTAAAGGTGGTGAACTTGGTTTAGAGGGTTCTGATTCTGGTTCACTCATGTCCTCTTCAAAATCACTGGCATGAATTTGTGCCAAGATTTCAGCCCTGGTTCGAGGCGATAGATCACGTTTCTGCCTCTTACTTTCTTCTTCTTTCTTCTCGAATGAATAGGATCTTTTCATCTTGAGTGAAAAACGTCAAATGACTCAAGTTTAAACACCATAGATTAATTTATAGTCATGGCAGACTAGCGTATATAAAAGGGTGTGTGTCTTGTTCTTTCACTATTCATTTCACTCTCAAGCCGAGCACAACGATGGAAGAGACTACCCAGATGGAACGTTTCGTCAGAGCTTTGCGAGGGGTCATTAGAAAATTCTCTTCAGACCAGCCTACGGACTACTCTCCTTCCTTTCGAGATAAAAGTCAAGATACTTGCTATATCTGTCAGAAGAAAGGGCATTGGTCTTCAGAGTGTCCAGACCGTCAAAAAAGAACAAAACCAGGGACTAAAAAAGACAAAAGTCAAGATACCTGTTATTATTGTCAAGAAAAAGGACATTGGTCTCCAGATTGCCCAAAAAAGAAACAAGAGGAGTCAGAAGAAAAGAGGGATTCTTCAGAAGAAGAGAGGGATTCTTCAGAGGAAGAAGAGGAAGAAAGAAGACAATTCTATTTACAAGAGGCAAAGAAACAGGAGAAGAAGAAAAGAAGAAGGGAAGAAAATGAGGAAAAGACGGTGAAGAAATTTAAAAAACAGAGAGACTAAACAGTGAGACAGAAGAAGTCGATGAACTTTTTTAAAATGTGTTGTGTTGTGAATTGTGAATTGGATTGTAAAAAATGGAGAAAAGAATAAATTAATGATACAAGGTAAGTGTCTTTGAGTTGTGATTTTAAAATAAGAAGCTACACTCACGCATTCATACAAAAAGACACGTACTATAAGGGTAAAATGGGTTGTTTTTTGTTTTTGTTTTTTTTTTTTGGTTTTTTTTTAGTTATTGGCAAATTGAAATTGTATTTCTTTTCGAGAAATGTGGGTGGCCCTGAAAAGGGCCTTTTTTCTTTATGGTGTAGGGGTGAGTTTAAGCAATCAACTTTAACTGCCTTAAGCCTTTGCCACGGCCAAGGCCTACTTCTGGACTGCGTAATGTTGATGATGATGATTGGGTTGAAATCACTAAGGGTGGTACGGTAGGCTTAGTCACAGGGTTGACGTGTTTAGCTCGGGAAGGTCGTATTCTCTTCGGTCGTAATAAAGAAGTCTGATACATTTGTTTCAGAATTCTTAACTCCGCTAAAATGTCCAACAGTACCGTGATCGTTTGATTTTCACCCTCTTGTTTCTTTGCTGCTACTTCTTCTTGCTGTTGTTTTTTTCTTACCTCTTCTTCTTGCTGCTGTTGCTGTAGGAGAAAAGCTTGTTCCGCTTCCTTTTGTCGTTGTATAAATTTCTCCAATTCTTCTTTCTGTCTCTGTCTAAAATTCTCCACTTGCGGTAATGAAGAAGGTAACGAAGGTTCCGGAACAAATTCTTGCGAGGAGAGAAAATCCACAAAATCCCAATTCACCTCTTCTGAAAGTAAGTCCGGGTTCCCTTGGGCGGTCTCCCCTGTTGGTGCACCCCAATGGATCGTTTTCTGAGTTTCCGTCATGTTGAATCACTGTCGCATAGATTGACTGCACACAAGCGCTAGCGAATCTATATAGACCACATGACGTCACAGACTGCTCTCTTCGGATTGGATGCGAGCTGACTGAATTTTGTAACGCGTGTTCGGATTGGTGAATGAACTCAATCCGTTTCAATCCTTCCTCTACCTATAAATAAGCGCAGTTCACTGCATTGATTCACCTGTTCTCGTCGCTTCAAGATGTGGACTACAGTTGAGTCATCCACCCTTGTGTCTTCCATGATGTTCAGGAGGGACATGCTCATGTATGTCCGATCCAAGTGGACCGTTGTCCACAGGACAAACACCAGCCTGTGGATACGTAGGATCTACGTTGAAAGACAAGGATGCCTGAAAAGAGTGCTGATGTACGGACCAACAGTAAGACGCAGCCTAAGGACAAGAAGAAGACCAATGCGGTGCCCTTTATGTTAATGAATACATTAACATAAACCCAAAGGCCCTTTTCAGGGCCAGCCATATTTCTCGAAAAGAGAATGACTTTATTCAATTGCCTACCCTTTTTAAATTTAAATTTAAATTTAAATTTAAAAAAACTTTTTTTTTAAAAAAAAAAAATCCCATGTTCAATTTCCCTTGACGCTATAAAGTTCCACCCTGTTTAATTTCCTTTGACGCTAAACCGTCCCACGATTTTTTCTCCATGTTAATTTCCCTTGACGCTAATCTGACCCACGATTTTTCTCCATGTTAATTTTCCCTTGACGCTAATCTGACCCAGGGGTCTCTGTAATGCTAATTCCCATTGACGCTAATGTGCCCCACTTCACTACTGCCAAATCTATTTTTTTAAAATTGATCCATATGATACGATTCCTGTTCGCATAAATTATACTTCGTGCAAAACAGATATAAAACACAATATGCCCTAAATACTGTATGTAAAAGCTACATTAAGTGACATGTCCTAAGTGTATGTATGTATGTATGTATGTATGCATGCATGTATGTATGTATGTGTGTGTACGCACACTCGCAAGAACGTACGTACGCATGTACCTTCGTATGTATGTATGTGTCGACTTTTCCGGTGGCATAAGTGGTTAGATTGTCCGCCTCAGTATCAGAAGATTATAGGTTCGAACCACGTCCAAGTCATACCCCAAAGGCTCATAAAAATGTTACTAGCAGCTGCCTGACTTGGCGTTCGGCATTAAGAGGTTACTTTTAGGGCTGTTCGGCCTGGTTTCAGGTGGTACATGATGCCCCAGTGCTGAACATCAGTAGGAGCTGCAACAATGCAGACGAGTCAAAAATTGTTAAAGCTACGTTACAAGTCTAAGCCACCTTCCCCCCAGCCGCACACACACACACACACACACACACACACACACACACACATATATGCTTTAGTGTGATTTTTTTAACAACGGGAAACCAATTATTACTTCAGCATGAGGATCGGAACATCATAGATTGAAACAGAGATTACGGTGAGAATTACGGTGAGAATTGTAATCTTTTATATGTCGGGACCTCTCGGACTGTTACCTATTAGACTTTGAGAAATCCCTCCATAGTGTAACGAATTCTGAGTCGTATGTCCTCATTTCCTAATTAAGTCACGCAAATACATCCTTCCCTCGCGAGGTGTCGTGATGGAGAGAAGAACGAAGATTTCCTCACGTAACCGAAGGCTGTCACGCTATGGTAGCTTCCCACGCTTGAGGTACGTTTGGTGCATACTCTGTTAAATAATAATGTATCCCTCATGATTCTTTGTTTAACATGCTTAATTCTTTTAAACTCAGCTGCATGACAACCAGTGTGGAAGTATTGAAATTACGTCACGAGGCGGGATGCGTTACGCGTTTTCATTGATTAACTGAGTTTCCATTAGCTACCTTATTGTATATAAATACGCCTGCATCGACAGATGAAAGCTGTTTTCACCCATTGAAACACCGACTTAAGCGGTTGTAATACAGTAAAAGAAACATTAGCTACCTTATTGTATATAAATACGCCTGCATCGACAGATGAAAGCTGTTTTCACCCATTGAAACACCGACTTAAGCGGTTGTAATACAGTAAAAGAAACAAAACCCTAAGCTATGGCAATGCTTCAGGTATCACTGAAGTTAGATTAAAACCACCCATAACAATATTAGATGAACTATAACCTGTTTGGAAATACATTCCAAATTACCATATTTCTCCATTTATGGAGAAATACTTTTAAAATCCTCTCTCCAATCCTGGATAACAGTCCCAAAGAAAATATAACATATGTAATAATATATGTATGTGCAAAGAAGTGTGTGTGTCTGTGTGTGATTTGGATTTTTAACGTAGCTTTAACAATTTTTCAGTCATATCGCTACGATGTCTGCAATGTGGCAGTTTATAGTGATGTTTAGCACTGGGGCATCATGCCGCAGACATGTAGCATGATGTCCCACCCAGTCACATTATCCTGACACCGGGCCGACCAGTCCTAACACTAACCTCTTAATGCTGAGCGCCAAGCGAGGCAGCTGTTAGTACCGTTTTTGTAAGTCTTTGGTATGACTCGGCCGGGGATCGAACTCACGACCTCCCGCATCCGAGGCGGACGCTCTAACCACTAGGCCATCGGAGCGGTTGTGCAAAGAAGTAAAGTAAGGATAGTATTAACCATACAAGCCACCAATATGAGATGTTTTGTATTGTATAAATTGTGGAGTAATATAAAGACATTGTAAACTTATATATGATTGTCTGTACTGTGTGATTCCAATGTTTGTATAAAATAAATCTACTATATTTACTTATCCTGACTTAGATTTCTTTTGGTCAAGTGCTAGGCTGGGACGAACAATTTTTCTATGGAAACGTTGACCATATTATGTGGATCAAGAAAACGCTACATTAGGTCTGACATTTTTATAAACGATTTGTATATGTTCGTGTTTTTCACAAGGTCTGTAGTTGCGGGTACATGGAGAGAAAAAAGGTTTGGTTACAAAATTTATTTAGGTATTTTTGTTTGGAGTTTCACATTTTTAATATATATATATATATATATATATATATATATATATATATATATATATATATATATATATATATATATATATATATATTAGGTTTGCACTTGTAACGGTCTCTGTTTCCAGGCCCATAAACTTTCCTCATCCTTGTAAAACAGATTGATATCTATGTGGTTTATACTTCATTCCACAGGTAGTTGTGGTCCCCCTTCCCACCTAGTAGCTTCCGAGCTAGACTTAGAAAAAAACAACAGACGTGAATGAAATGTTACTCTTCTTTAAAATATGAGGTTATGTTAGTTATAGATGGAAGTATAGATTATGATTTTGGTCAATTTTTTAAATTATTAAATTAAATTATTATTTAGAAGTAATTTAAATTCTATACCCCTTCTTTTGCATCCTACCCTGGGGTTCAGTACATAACTGAATGTTATTCATTACAACAGGCGTGTATTTGGATATTTTTAAATATTACGTATCTCGTTATAGGCACACAAAAAGAGAACCCTACATGTGATAAACCCGAGACGTTTGAGCTTATATAATCAATACTGACGACATTCATCTTTCAGGAACTCTGCCAAGATACTATGCTTCGCTGTACTATTGTATACGTATCTTTATCAAGCATCTGTGTTTTTGTTTGTTTTTTAAATTCACATTTTCGTCCAAACACAGTTAACATTGTTACAAACCGGACAGACCTGACGTCATATAACAATTCTGTTCGAGCTCAGGCTGTATATCATGCTACACTGTTACAAAACATATCGTTCAAGATGGCGTGCATGTTAAATCTCCTTTATGTTTTTTAAATTACATTTTTTAAACTTTATTTAACACGGAATCCTCTGTTGGAGCCTAATGTGGCGTCATCTACTACCAATGCAGATATTATTATTATTATTATTATTATGAAAGATAACATAAAGATTGGGAATCCCACCCAATTTGACTTGTCTAGTGTCGCAATGTGCAACTGTATTCTAGTCCATTACGCCGCTTATCTAATATTTATGCACAGCTATATACATCTAGCTTGCCCACAGTGCCCACATAGTCGCTGTTGGCGGTTTTTCTTGTGAGAGAATGGAATTTCTTTCCTTTTATAACTTATGAGACTTGTTGATATATATAATGAGGGGGGAGGGGCGTTGTTAGAAGCTACTGTAGGAAGATGCCAAATTTGACAAATCAAATGGAAATAACGAACCACTCGATGCAAGATTACCGCGCTAAATTTGTTGCATACTTTTACTTAATTGGGAGCGCAGAATTTATCATCCTCTGTAAAGGTTTTGCGAACAAGAAACAGAAGACTTTACATGTAATTTTTTACCATTTCAGAAGTGATTTTCTGCTGATACTGTAACGTCTACATCGATATATAGGTAATCTCTCTCTCTCTCTCCCCTTGTTCGACGTTTAATTATGAAGCACACGAAATCACCTAATCTGTACATGTACTATATAAATAGTACAGATAAGGTCTTATCCTGTTCTAGCGCACACACGCACGCACACACATTGAAATGTAGTGCAAAGCTATCGACTGAGCCATTAATATGTAAATGCGCACTGTTGTTTCGACAATACTTTTAATTTTGTATATAACAAAATTTTATTTAAAAAATATCGTTCAACATCGGAACACCTCGGATAATGTAAGGGACATTTTTTGGTTCATTTAAATGACTTTAGCTAGTTGCTGCTATAATGATAACACGCTGGCCCAGAAAGAAAATGCTGAACATGTAAATTTATATACTATAGCAGTTACAATTTATTAATAATAAAATCTTGATGATGAAATTATACTTGCATACATGTGAATGAAATAATCAGGAAATGAAGTTAACACTAAAATAGGATTCAGTTCCTGATTCGATGTCCCATTTATCAAATACTACATCATAACGCAAATTGAAAATAAGAACAACCATTTATTGGAGTTGGCGTGCCCTTGGGTTTTCTTAGGAACCAAACTATCTTTTTTACTTTTTCTTACCTGTAGTAATTATTTCTACTGTTAGGCAAAATAAATGTGTTTGCACTGGTTTTAAAATTAGGATATGTAGGGTTTTCGTTCTTTTTCTTTTATTTTATATTAAAAAAAAAGGTATAAATATTATAATGATAGTATATATAATGTACTAAGCGCTTCAGGCAGTGGGCTGAACTGACTTGATTAGATACACAAATCATTTTAGGGCTAAACTGGCTCATCAATTAGATGCACTGTACAATTTAGGGAATTTTTTGTGGGGTTTTTTGTGTAAATTTTATTTATTTTACAAGGCAGCGGTTTAGGTGGGGTGGAATTGCTGGGATCTGAACAACGATAAATAGGCCTTGTCGATCAAACAAGCGTTATGGATGGTCTTGCATTTCATTTACATACAATCCATGGTCTAGTTAGTCATGAATGAAAATGGTGGTGCTCACATATCCTATAGGGCCACCACAATGGCCATTTTGAAAATCCTATTGCTATAGTATAGGATGGTCTATTGTCTGTCATTCAACATCTGTCTGTCAGCAAGTTTGTTGCTGCTAATCCTCCTAAAATACTTTTTGTAGAAAATTGACCAGGTGTTGTTTATGTACACTACAGCATGGAGTATGGTGCTTAGGGACTGTATTGATAAATTTATCGTATCGCTGTAACAAGAAGAATAACTATGTAAATGATGCATAATAATTCACAGCAAAGAACACATAACAATCGTTAATAGTTCATCCATATTGATACAAGAGGTGAAAAATATAAACAAAACAATAGTTGTACAAGTTAATCTAGTCCTCGCATGTCGTGAATAACTTTTATTTGCCTTTTCATTCTTCAAACTGAGAATTCATTTGAGAAGGCTGTTGCAGGAAAATCCACTTATGGCGATAAAAAAGAAAAACTATGGATAACACCTGCTTGCCTTCCACAAATGAGCAAACAGTAACTAACTTGGATAGTTTGAAATATGCCCCAACCCTGAGAATTTCATGCTCATTATGTTGTCGCGTTGGTTTGTTCAACCAGCAAAAACATGTTGACGTAAAAGAGACATTCCAGATTTGTTCGCTATGTAGGATTATGTACTTTTAATTTGAGAACCATATTACGCAAAGTTTTCTGTTGCTTCATTCCTAGTAGATCTACTTGCATCAGGTTTGAGGACTACACTTCCACTGTGTCTCCGAGAAATATGGTGCATTTAATTTTGATTGTTGGTTCTTGCTTATTCAAAGTAATAACCACCAATCAGAACTAACTAGGGAGTATAATGTTTCTTCAGTTTTGAAAATAGTACCATAACTAGACTTCCAGATGTAGGGGCCCCCGAGTGGTCTAAAGCGCTTTCCGTTATAGATCATTGCCATCTCACCTCTGTCTGCTTGGGTTCGAGTTTCGGATTCAGCCAATGTGGGTATGTGAGAAAGCTTGCCTTGTAGCTTCTCGTGGGTCGGTGGTTCTTTCTGGTGTTTTCCCGCGTTCTTCCAACACCATTAATACTGGCTGCCATGTATAGCCTATCGTGTGCTGAAAAATGGCGTTAAACCCCACAATAACAACTTTCAGATGTAAGTGAAGACATGAAATTGGTAATGAGATGTTTAAAAACATTAAGGAAGTACAAAATAATGGACTTGGTGACAGGCAAGTCCAGCTGATAGCCTAAAATGTAGAATACAAATCGCTGACACCTAACAGGTAGTCTATTTTGAAGTAGTTTTTATATCTTGTAAAAGGATGAAAATTGCATATAAACAGATCACAAGTCCATGTCTATCAGTAATTTGCTTACTAGAAATACGACCAGTATTGTAACTGGTAACAAACTGGCACTACCCAAACACTGAATGACCTATTGTTATTGATATAGTGAATAAACTAGTGGAAGTATAACATTGCACCAGTCTTATTCACAATGTGGTGCAGAAAATTCGCCCACATCACTTGCAAAATTTTCATTTGGTACATGAATTTCTATGTAGTCAGTGATTATCTATTTTACTTCTAAATGAAACGAAAATTGAATTACCAGCTCAAAATATTTGAGATATTGTATTGTCAGGGTTTATATTTTTGATTTTAATTTGGTGAAGTTTAATTTTTAGAAAACTTTAATGTTCTGCATTCTTATTCGACTTTAATATTAATAAATATTCTTCACATAGCATGAATTGAAGATAATTTTCCAGAAGAAAAAACTGAATCTATTTTGGGGATGAAGGAGAAATAAAAGATAAGAATTTACTGAATACTAATTGACAATACCGTTGCACATGAATTGCAAGAATGTTTGTTTTTTTTTCCCCAGAAAAAATGACTGACAGAAAGGCCGTCATCAAGAATGCCGACATGGCTGAAGACATGCAGCAGGATGCTGTAGACTGTGCTACACAAGCTTTAGAGAAATACAACATTGAGAAGGACATTGCTGCCTACATCAAGAAAGAGTTTGACAAGAAGTACAACCCAACATGGCACTGCATTGTGGGACGCAACTTTGGAAGCTACGTCACCCATGAGACCAAGCATTTCATTTACTTCTACCTCGGACAAGTTGCCATATTATTGTTCAAGTCTGGATAAAGTGATCAGAGTCTTTGTCCCTAAAACTGTTAAAGTTTTGACTTGTTAATCTCTGTGATGAGGAAAGAAGGGAGAAAACTAGCCTGGAGCTATGTTCAGAATCTTACTGGTCATATCTTTATAGATAACGTGGACTCAACTGTAAAATGAAAATGCAAGTTATGTACTGATGTAATATTGTGATACAGAATATGAGGTTAAAAAGGTTATGTTACATTTTGGACTTCTTGTTTTGTTATATTATTAGGTGTGTATGAAGTGTATTAGTACATTATATTGTGCTACAGACCTTTTAAGTACCTTTAACCATGGTATGGTTTAAATGAGCTGCATTTTCTGTGTTTTTATAAATACTATGTGGCTAAAAATTTCTACTTCTGATTCATTTGGGTATTTTTTTTGAAGTTGCGACTCGTTCATTGTCTAAAACCTCGAAAATATTTCTAAATGTAGTATTTGCTGAGAAAATGGTAGAACTGCACATCCTGTCTGGATGACATGGAGCCTGAAATATTGTACAAACTGATACAGTATAATAAAGGAGAACTCGCTCATCTGACTGCATTTTTTAAAAGAAAATCCTCCAATAAAGACAAAATCTGTTGATCACCTTGCAGTTTATCAGTAATGTTGAGGTGACGTTCCCGGGTATTAGGACAAATGTGACAACCCATACTTGCCAACATTATCTCTAACCCTAGTACACTTAAATTGGCCGATACTCATGTTCTTCCAAAAAAATTATGTATGGACTTTATGTTAGTAATACACACAACATGGCTGATTGACATCAACTATTCAATTTCGCATATCAGTAACTTGGAAAAGCTAGACTTGTTAGGACTACATCACACTTTTGTTACGGTTTGTGAAAAAAATTGATCATGGGATTGCCTACATTTTGGATTGCAGTTGGTGCTCACATTACACTGCACATGCTAGGGACATCGTTTGGTGTCACTACCTCATAGCTGCCAACCCTCACGAATATGGTGTAAATTTCAAGACTTTTTCAGCGATTCACGGATTCACGCCGCAAGCCAAAAATTCACAAATTCTCCTATCCTCAATTATTTAAAATCTTTAATAAAATAACCGATTTCCCTTTACCTACAGACGCTACCCCTGCAACTCTGAATTGGGTGCCATAATTTTGTTCTGGAATTCATTGTACATCTTCGTACACCCTAAACCTTGACCAGATTCGGTCTTGTTCTAATTACAGCAGCAATTGTATTGAAAGATGCTGGTATTTAAAGGTTTGTACAATTTGTTTCAAAACAAATTAAGGTTTTTGATAAATTTTTCTTAAAACGTCATTTTTAGCTCATCTCTAGCTGCTACGTTTTTTGTTTTTTCTCTTACCAGTTGAAAATTTAACTCTGCTCCATTCTACTTGGTCAGTTTGGATTGCCTTTACCTCTTCACGGTTGGTAACGTTATGGTTCGTTAATGAATTTAGTATGTTGCCCAATGGCACAGTATAGCTCAAATCTCATCTGAACCAAAATTTAACTACATGTATGTAGTGAGGTTTCCTAAGTTGATACTACATTAGTTGTAAATGGTCAGTACATATATAAGCACAATTTTTATATGTAGTTTCTTGAAGTAATGACATTTTGTAATAGACTTGATACCTATTTCATTAGATCGAATTCTGTATATTGTGTTTTGTCATATTTGTAACGTATACATATATGTGTGATGTTTTCAAATGCATCACTTGCACTAGTGCATTGTAGACTTCCAAAGTCAATATTGTAATATTTAATCAAATCTAGGAAAGCTGTCCAAAAGCATTTATTTTGCTGAACCTTAAGTTCATGTAACTGGTCAGTGATGGGCATTATATGCTTCCAGAGTAGGTCCAAATGTTGACCACTGTTTTTATGAAAAGCTTAATTTTGTCATTAAAATATCTTTGCTTCCATCCTTTTTATTTATACTCTTCTATTTTACTTTTATACATTTTCATTTTTATCCAAAAATAAATTCTATTTGGTAAATTTGTTTTCTGTTTTCATTAATTGCTCACTGGTTTTATTGTAATTCCAGTTACTGTAGCCATATGGTGAGATTTGCCATATAGGCAAAGAGCTAGAAGTCTTGATAATTTCACATCGGCTTTAAAGCAACATTTCTTTTAAAACAAATTCTTTGCAAAACTGGCTGCAAGTCCAAGTATAGAATTGTCCTCCATCTTGCTGTCATATTTGCTTGTGACCACTGTCAGACATGTTTCTGATCAAACTTTGATGAAACTTGGAATGTGGGCTTAAATCATCAAGTTATCTGATGAGTATGTTTGATAATGAGTAAGATCCACTCATACTGGACCACTCTGGTTTAACTGGTTTGAGTGCCTGCCTCAGATGCAGGATGTTTTGGGTTCCAACCCAGGCAGAGTCCTACCAAAATGGTATTATCAGCTGCTTAAATTTATTTTTTGCTTGGCGATCAACATTAAGAGGTTAGTGTTAGGACTGGTCAACCTGGTGTCAGGATAATGTGACACAGTGAAATATGATGCTATGTCTGCGGCATGCTTATGCAGTAATAGACCTCACTATAAACTTTAAGCTATATCAAAAACATCTAAATCACACACACAAACATACACCAATGTTATTAATGAAGTGTTGGTTGGTTTCTAACACTACTTTCTAACATTACCTTTAGCATGATGGCCATATCAGGCTTGAGAAACGGGTGACATGCCTTTCTCAAGGACATACAGAGGCAGCTGATCCAGGTTGACCTGGGGCAGTATCAGACCCAAAGTACTATGATTAACAGTCCAAGACTCTACCAACTGAACCAGCACAGCTTCCAAACTAATTCGCGGATTTTGGTTATACCATGCCGAACTTCATACTGCTACATGTATATATGATGCATTTTTTTATCAGACTTTGAATATACTGTCGGCTTATGTAACAAAGTTTTCTTGAGTTTATTAACGAGGGAGGTCTATACATGTTAATGAGGTGACCTTGCATTTGATTGGCTAAGCATGTTGCCATTATAGTGACATTTATGATCCAAGTTTGATCAAACTTGGTATATTGACTGAAATTTTCAAGCTCTTGTATGAATACAGCCATGAGTGAGAACCATGCATATTAGTGATGTCTTGTATCTGATTGGCTGAGCTAGACATCATTTTATCGTCTCCATTCCTCATTAAGTTTGGTCAGAAGGCTTATATCTTCAAGATACCCATGTAGTTTATTATGAGTGAGATCTAATAATGAGGTAAACATCTTGCGGGATGAGCTTTATACAATTCGAGAGATAGTGTTTCCGATATGATTTTAATAAATGTAAATAGATTAACATTATCAAGACAATGAAAGAATTTATGAGTGAGATGTTTGAATATTTATGAGGTAATCAACTTTGCCAAATTTTATTACCATTTGAGAGACTATTTTTGACTCGGCTGGTCATAAACTACTTTAAAGACTGCCATGCAAACACATTCATATCAATGCCTAGTTGGTCCTAAATGAAAATGTTGCCCCTAAGATGTACAGTATGACCACCAGCCATTGTCAGAATCTTGTTATTAGTACTAACCCTGAATGGATGGTCAACATGGGGTTCACACTGGAAGACTTTTATCACATCTAGGTTCGAAATGAAAATGGAAATCCTCAGACATCTAGTATGACACCACAACAGCCATCTCAAAAATCCTGTCACCATACCTCCAAAATGGGTGATCTTATCATCGTGGGGTTTTAACACAATACTTCTTCTCATGATGTCTAGCTGTCTAATCTGACATCCACTTTACCTTGAAAATCATATTATGTCTGGTGGCTGAGCATGTTACTGCTCAGTATAATGAATTGAATTATATTTTGCTTCAACTTGTTAGATAATTAAACTTGTATCATCATTGTTATAAACAAGTTCTGTATTAAATGAGAGCTTTGCAAATAATTTATGCGATGATCTTCCACTTGATTGGCTTTGCTTGTTTCCTGTAGCTCACTAGATTTAGAGGTTACATTTCTGATCTAATTTTGAAGAAAAACAAAATTTGAATACATTTACATCATCATGATCTTGGATGAATTTAGTTATGAGCAAGATATCATTCATATTAATTAAACCTTTATCTACGGAACGAATTGCTATCGGACTTAAGTTAAATATGTTACAAAATACAAAGTTTAGATAGTGCTTTGTTATTACAATATGATATGCCTGCTTTGTGAAATGGTCAACTCGAAAGTTATGTAAGTCAGGCGAGTGATCACAGGCCAACTCGTCACTCTTGTTAGCTGGTAAATGAACAATATGAACACGGGATGATAGGAACAAATGCTTTACACTAAGCAAATCTTCAGGTTGATCAATTGTGTTCTGTTCATAGTTGCACGTGTCATTCCGACCTTACTGTCCCTTTCTTTCCACCGTTGATTTCTTTTCCACAATCAGTGAAGCTCTAGTTGTTGATTGACCTTAATCGGAGCAGAGATAATAACTGTCATGTATGATGATGATGTGATGCTTGAACACTAAGACAACACAACTAGAATATTTTCCTGAGGCGATCACAAAAACATAGACGAGATCTGTTTTGCACAAGGATACTCACACATACCTATAGTGATTCGCGACCAGGGCCATGGACAGGATATGTGTATGTGGGCAGTATGCCAGTAAGAAGAATTTCTCCAGTAGGCCCATATGAATTACCAAACATTCTTATTCTCTTCGGTTCTGGGAGCTCGGATTGTTCTTGTTTTCCCACCATGTCTGTTCGGGACAATGGTAATAACATTTCGTGGCATTGACGATCACGGCCTAACAAATATTCATTGAACCTTGAGTGCCATTGATTACTTGTGGGATGAGGTTCAGAATATGTTCACAAAGGTCACCCAGGACCCACAGAGTTTCCTCAAGATTGACTTGTCTGGTTTGCTGCACAAGCAGTATTGTGCTGGGTGGAGTAAGTAAATTTAAAATCAACACAATGAATATGCTGACAATAGAGAAATCCTCCAGTGATGTCAGTCAACTGTATGCTGATGGATGCCAGAAAATTCCACAGGATCGACTGAAACTTCGTTTCGGTTACAGAGATATCAGTGAAAGCATCATGAAATATGTTTGTGCAACAGACCGAACGGGAAGACCTCACAGCGGGTTTTGAAGAAAGGTTTGCATGGCTGATCACTGATCAAACTTACATACGAAACTGGAACAAGTGGCAGTCATGATGGCAACTGAATAAAAGCCTGGTTCAATTGTCAGGACAGCCCCAACTTCGCTAGCCATGGTTCCGAAATATTAACCATATCTACGCGTTGGCGGATGAAACATATATTTTAGTGCTTTATACTAGCCACATATATTGGATCTCATGAATTGCCTCTCTTAGTATGTAAAGTCAACTAACCAATAGCGTGTAACAGCAGTGCATTGTACATCGGCCGAAAATGATGGAGGCAATTGACTTCAAAACGATACTTTGTGAGTTTAATATATAAATATTACTTTGTTCCGGAGATAAGCTATTACATGTTGTTTTTTTTTTGTTTGTTTTTTTTTTTTGTTTTGAGTGAAAAGCATTTGAACAATCACAGACCGGCAATGAAAACTTGCTTATTTGTGAGTCCATTCAAGTTGTATGCTCCCCTTGTCTCGATCATGTAGGAACAGTGTTCAAATTTGAACAATATAACTTTGATTGGATGCTGTGGCTTGCCAATGAAATTCACAAACCCGAAACACAGAAATATATGTTCGATCCACGAAGGTGTAGTGTTGACATATCAGAACCATGACTAGCGAAGATGGGACAGCCCTAACATTTGAACAGTTACCAAAGTGACCAGAGATAACTGTGGGCTCATGAGCAGGCAACGACACCACAAGAGAGTAAGTCAAAGAAAACACCTTATGAAATATTTACTGATCTAGCCCAAAAAGAGTTGGATAAGGATGTCATAAAATTTTCTGGTTCTTTTTCTATTTGCAAACTGTTAATTGCATACCAGCATGCTATGAACTCGTTGACAGGTTGGGAACAATTGTGGGTTCAGTTGGCGCTGGCAACAATTCACCATAATTCGTCAATGAGGCTGCATTGATTTGTCAGCAGCTGCTTGCTAACAATATCATGCACGTTAATGCGTGAGCATATTGAAGACATCAATGAGTTATATAACACCGTTGATGAGTTTCGAAGCATTTTATGTGTTAAGCGAAATCAATGCCGTAATTGTGATTAGGATCTCATAAAAAATCAGAATTCCATGTGGATTATTCTATGCCAAGCACGACTACTCCGCACACTCAAAACCGTATTTGGCGTCTTTGCTCATTTTTGGCAGTAAGCCTAATTTTTGGTCGTGGCCGTTTGCAGGACTCCCACGAATAACTCGCTTTCATCAGAAGGCAATAAAAGGTACCTGGAACGTTGTCTGGCTTCCAATGTGAGAGTATGAGACCGAGTCAATAAATAAAAAGATGCGACGGAGGATTACCTTAGTTACAAAGCATGATCCTAAACATTTAGATAAGTAAACATGGACTCACACATGGCTTTGCTGTCTCAGTTGAATATCCACATTGTGTAGTTGATATTTCACAGCCATCACTGACACTAGTTACTGGTTTGCCTAAAGAAACAAAGCTAGAGGATGGTTGAAATCTGCATGCAGAACCCAACGGTACCAGTTTCAATATTTCGCCATACATTGTCCGGATTATCTTCACTCAGGCTAATCTGGCTTGTGACGCTATCAGTGGCAGTTATGAAGCATCAGACTCGACAACGCAAGTGTTGTGCGGTTATGTATTGTTTGGTATTTCCAAACACGAGGCCCCGGGTGATCTGATACTGAATATTCAAACATCTTGGTATATTCCATGCAACAATCACCAATTAACATACCTTCGTTTTACCTTTGTGGATCAGGACCTGGCACACGTTTGGACCTGCACGGTGTGAAATCGACCTATTTAATACAACGAGCAGTCGTATTTGAAGATATTAAACTTGTGCATATTGCCAATGTGAGAAAGCACGACCTATTACAGAAATTGTTTTGATGATGATGCCCGTAGATTTATCACCGGAGCCCCACATATTCTTGCAGGCCTGGCCTCGCGCGCTGCAGCGATCGCTAAAGAAGTTGCATTCCGAGGAACTTGTATCATCAAAGGAATCTCTACGGATCGGTTACATTATCTAAGATAGCATGTGGTTCAATCAATTTGAGATCAACTAGGGCGATTACTGACCAGAGCACCACCGAAAATGGCTACATTACTATTATCAGCAACAATTAGTAAATTTACCAATGAAGCTGTTCAGCGATGTATAACCCATTAGACGAATGCAAATATATTAATGGGATGTAGATAAAAAGTTCAAGATTATCAATATTACGCGTACGATGCTAGAGAGCCAAACCAAGAGGGGCCAATATAATTTCTGGTTCAGGATATCATGGTATTTTTTCCCGTGCAAGATCTTCTTGGTATTCTAATGAAAGCTCGTACGCAGAGACAACAATGTAGCATACGGTGAGAACGATGAGGTCGGATTTGTCATGATGGCATCATTGCATTGTTCAACATCTTTGATGGAAAATAAACCGAAGCCTGCTTAGAAAATGTTGACATTGCTAAAGTAATTGTGATACTCGCCAGATACATCAACGATTATGCAAGATATGTTGGTCCGTTGGTGATGCTTATCAACGACGCAAACCACAATGCTTAATATATATTATGCAACATATAAAATAGGATACTGTGAGCCGTGCAGGTCACCCTCACAGACCCTCCTGTCCCTTTAGATATTGTAAAAGATCTACCGTTTCCTAACGACACTTTGTACTTTGGCTTTGCAAGGCGATGAAAACAGCTTAATGAGCGCAGGGGGTTTTCCTGCACTATTCCACTCACACATATCTGGATTCTGCAGAAATGTTCGCAACGCGATTGATGGGGCCAAACGCATAGTCACGTTAACTTGTAAGCTCCACATCAATAATGATGAAGTTTGGCGCGAGCCTCTCCCGGACGATAAATTCGAGTTATCAAAAATAACGTTTTTGACACCTTCAGTAAGCCGCTTAATAGGTATAAGCTAATGTTTGACATTGTTCATCTGGCTTGGCGTAACATCTACAATTATATTTCTCTTGAAGACAAAGACTCTCACCAAAGGACTGCTCAAGGAGGATTTTCATGGCAAATAAGTGCTCAACAAGGTGTCAGCTCATCGCATCATGTGTTGCAACTCCTGGTTAATAGCAGCACCCAAACGGCAAGTTCAGTGATATTTTAATAACTGGCAGTTTATGAGGTCTCGCTGAGATGAAATGGTCACAAAGAACCAACCCAAAACATTTTGCTCGACCTTCACCAAAATCAAGTGGTGTGTTTCTATCAGCGGCTTTTGAAATACCTGGACCGAGACCCAAACAGTGATAACTGTTTGCAGATTTCTTAACAGTACTTTACTGTTCCGGATTCATTCTTTTTCTCATGAATGAGCATGCTATAGACCATATTAAGCATATCTTATATATATATATATATATATATATATATATATATATATATATATATATATATATATATATATATATATATATATATATATATATATATATATATATATATATATATATATCTGTGATTCTCTCCGAATGAAGTGATTGACGCACCTGGTGACACTTCATAGATTGCGTAGTTGAAAATGTAAGGTTTAAATAAAATGTTTCATCTGCGTAAACTTGTCACGTTGAATCGATGTCAACTTGAAAAGATTTCAGCCGTGATATAAAAAAAATATGGGGTTCATTTCAAACCTTTGCAGGACAAGTTATTCGTGACTACCTCACATATATTAATACCAACGCAGGCGCAATTTGAGTTTGAAGAAGCCAAAACGTAAACACCGCGGGATACTTCTAAATTTTTCAGCGGTCAGTGTTGCCACATGAACTAATGCGGTTGAATATTAAGTTCATCGTAGCAATTGCAGCGTTATTGACGGCTGCGGCTCCCTACATTGCAAAAGCAGCTGCATTAGAGGCTGTACTTTATTCGCGATGACTCTGGAAAAGTCGGTTGGAGTTTGAAAGTAGGAACAGATCCTGTACAATCCTGGCTGTAAAGAGGAAGCGGTCTTCGCTTGCGCCCTCGCGGTCGATTGATTTAATTTTTGGGCTATGACAAAATCAGCCAACAATTTCCGATTTGTCTTTATGCAGGATGAAGTTTGAGCCAAAGGCTCTTCCTACAAGTGGTAAACCGGAATAGTTAGGCTGCATTTAACAACAAAATCCGGTCACAGAAATGGTAACACTTCTACATCTTTTTTTGTTTGTTTGGGGGTGGGTGGGTTTCCGCGGAACCATATGAATTAGTTGATTACTGAACGCTGTTTTATTCAACGTTGCAAAGTTGGCTGAACTGTGGGTATCTTGTATGTAAAGCACTGACGCATTTGAGCTTTCACTATTAATTTTTATTCATCGTTTTGAAACTACACTTAATATTATATGAAATGCCTATTGACATTTACGGACGCTCAACCAACCGACGATGCGCTGATGTGTAGTTAGCCAGGTTTCCTACCAAAGCAGATTTAACCATCTCTGTTGTTGCATATGTCTACCCAGGCGAGCTTTTAATTTTCCTAGACCAAACTGGTAAACTTAGAACATCCAAGATGGATCTTAAATGTGTTGTTTTGAAGATGCGAGCAAGGCGCCGTCGCAAAGAACATAGCCAAAAGCAATGAAATCGAGTGGACCCGCTGCCCCTTTCAAAGATTACGTCAACACAAATGCGGCAAAAATCTTGCAATGAAATGAGCAGACACCTTATTATAAAAGAAATCGAATGTCGCTGATATAAGAGCCTAGTGATAATGGTGATGCTGCAACAATGCAATTCTCAAATATGAAAATCAGTACAATATTAAGGTTGTGGTTGATAAATATGTTTGTCGGATTACTCGCGAGGGCTTGGATACACTCACTGGCGAAGTGAGGAAAAAGTGTGGGAGGGGAAAGAAGGCTTTGACCTAGTTTAGTAATGAAAATTTAAAATTGCTATGATTCTTTCAACTTATTTCAAATGCAAGAATTTTTCCTGCTTTTTTGTGGCATAGACCTACTAAGTAAAGTACCGGGAAGATTCTATTTTCGGATGCTTGAAGAGCCTGTTACTGAAACTTTTGTTAATTTGTTTTATAACTTTAGTCGTTCTTATTGAAAATTTTTCTTTTAATTTCCTTTTATCCTTTACAAGGCTATTTTGGCCTAAGAATTTCAAAGTTTCATTATTAAAGGCTTTTGTATTCCTGTGGATCCTGGTGCTCTGGATGGCAAGTATGTTTCTCTGATCCATATTATTACTTGTTGATTCTTTAAAACTAACTGAGCCAAAAACCTGCTTACTAAATGGAGAGAGATACGTCTCAAATCTTGCCAATATCGTCACGAAAGAGACCAGCCCTGTTGGAGAAGATTACCTGATAACCTCCATTTATGTGACCACAAACATCGTGCACTGCTAGTATCTCCAACTTTGTTAAAGCTAGTTATTTTGTAGGTATTCTCATGTCTTCCGCGAAATATTGATCTTGTTCCAAATCATTTGCGAGTGCTTATTTCTTAATCTACTTTGGTATGCATATATTTTTGCTGTTTGTTGACGTTTATTCATTTCCTTTGAATAAATCTGAGCAAGAGAGCTCACGTGTTTGCACGCACGACGGGAGGTTGGTCTGTGTATGGTGCCTCGGTCACCATGTGTTTGTATGAGTTTGCACGAGCGTGCGTGCGTGCATATGTGTGTGTGTGTGTGTGCTTTGTACATATTTTCACGATGCATGCATTGCGACTATCTCAGAATCTTACCCAAAATAACTGTCAACGCTGATTAACGTAAAAGAAAACAAACAATGGGCATGAAAGAAATAAACGAAGTCGAGATCACTGTATCATGCTAAAGGAGACACAAACCATTTCTTCGATTATGTAGATTAAAAAAAATTGCAAACATTTAATTAGAATCAAACTCCAATGTAATATGTTTAATTAATGATATTGGATGGTATTGTTATATCCATACTTGCAATATCCAAATGCCAACTGAAACTTTGCCAGCAGCACGTTTATTTTGATTCCCAAAGCATCCTATTTATTAGCTGTCGTGTCCTTATCCATTGATGAAAATTCCCATCTGAAATCTTAGATTGACTAATCCTCTGCATCAAATCCATATTTAATGTGTATATTAATTATGGTCTCGAAGTGTTGCATGCGAGAATGCGGGTGTCAGAAATGTTAATCACATTAATACATCTTTGGAGGGTTATAATTAATCTTGTGCCAAATAATCATTAAGGTCATGAAAATAGTTTTGTTTTATTTGTACCAGTTTCATCAAAGTTGAAGATGCTATTGATATTTTTAATTACGGGCTACAACAGGCTTGACTCCCGTATCCGTTAGGTGAAAACATTTGGTTTACGCAGGACTCGTCCTGCCTTCTTTCGTCATCGTAGAATTTCTCAAAATTAATAATAATAATAATAATAATAATAATAATAATGAGGACTATGTATAGCGCCTAATCTTTAGAAGCTCTAAGCGCTTTACAACATTAGACAACACCTGTAAGATAAAAATCATATAATGATATGATTACTAAAACAAACACCATGATATTAGAAAACATTTTAAAAAAACACATGCTGAGAATATTTAAGGTAGGAAACATTATTAGGTCTTTAATTTTTTTCTTGCAGTGGAAATAAGTGAGTTTTGAGAGCCGTCTTGAATGTGATCACTGTGTCTTTGTGTCTAAGTTCAGTGGGCAATCTGGCAAATGTTCGGCAAAATATTTCAACGTGTTATTAGTTATAAATATTTAGTTTTAAAATAAAAAATAAGAGGCTAAAATATTTTCTTCGCTATCAAAGTCAAAGGTCTATTAGGATAAAAACAGAGTCAGTCGCCGACTCGAATGAGTCAGATAGCGGCGTTTGATAGGTTGCATGCCATGATAATGTCAGTTCGAAATTATCAAATGCCACTCTTGTTTGCGACTAAGACGAGTACATTTATTCTTCGCTTCACAATTCCACTTTTAGTCCCTACATAAACAAGGTACAATTAAGGCGTTTTATTTATCACACTTTATAATTAACGTACGTTCACTTTGACGAGTACTGTAATTTGTCCAAGTCCATTACAAAGCTATGGGATCAAAAAGGTCTAAATATACTTCATCTCGCGGCGAAGGTGTGGAAAAATCCTTTGACAGAAAAGCCGTGTAGTTGTGACTAACGCTAGCGTATGACTTCGAAAAGCTGGAGTAAATTACATTCGAAAGCTTCTTTCATTATTTACACAGTTGAAAGAAGATGATTTTAAGTCGATTCTCTATCGGCCATGTAAGCATAACTAAATATGTAATTTTATTAATCATAATAATTGGCCATGAAATTGTTTTGATTGACATCATATTCGGACAGAGAAAGACACTCAAATTAAGAACTAAATTCATTATGTTTGAGATTTAATTCACTGTACATATTTGCTACGAATTCTGTTAGTATATAAAAAAAAAAAAAAAAAAGTTGAAAGGATTCTAGATAGGACAGTTGTGCCTTAGATGCTTAAACATGCCAATTAGTTGAATTAGACATCACTTCCAGGATACCACTACGTACGGTGTTTGGACAAAATTAGTGAACTTTCACCACAGATGTCAGGAGCACTGCTAGATAGACTGAAATAATCTCATTAATGAATGTGCTGGGATCGGTTCAATATCCACAAGACATTGCAATTTGAATGCACCATTCAAACACAGTTTTATGCGATTTTACAGCAAACAATTTAAATTAAATTGCTAAAGTTAGAAACTTACATAATACATTAAAATGAAGAATGCGACTAGATAAAAGTTGAGGAATTAATGAAAGATTTTAAGTTTCAGAAATGTTTGCACTTTAGGGTGATCTCTCATACATTTATCCGTATCCTCAAGATATGATGAATCTTATCGAACAAAATAATTGCCCTAATACGACCCTGTTATTATTATTATTATTATTAATGAGGAATACAGTGATATTTTGATTATCAATTATTCGCTTAATACAAACGCATTGCACAAAACGATAGGAAAAGACCCTCCAACCCCCAACCCCCACGGTATTCACCTTTTTAAAAGAGAAAGCTTCGTCTTTCTGAAACATTACAATCACACTGTGAACTGTTAATTCCTCTTTGTTTCCATTTGTTTTGTTACAAAAAAGCGTTCAAAGCATTACCTGTCGTTAGTGCTAGATTAAAGTACCCATCCCATCCCCTTCCTACAAAATGTTAAACTAAAAAAAAAATATTTAAAGCTAAAAAGATGGGAAAATACCAGTGTTTCCGTCATTCCATATCAAAATACTCGTACATGTTGCACGTAGATCGAAATGGTCATATATAATACATTCAATTTTATCATCAACAATTAATTTGATTTTTTTTTTCTGCGCCCCTTTTGGGTTGGTGCCCTAAGCACGTGCTTAGTGTGCTTAATGGGTAGTCCGACTCTGCCTGTAGTCTTCCTATTTTTTTCTATGCAGTCCAGTTTAATTAAACTTTAATACAGATCTTTACGTTTTGTGATGGAAAAAACATAGTCAGACCATGCACGTAATTATTTCAAAGAGATGAGACATCAAAATTGTTGGTTGTCAAAATGCTCTATCTAATAGGTATGTAAACAGTGCGAGTTAATCCGATTCAGAATCCTAATATGATTATACAAATAAATATTTGTTATAACACGTCAAGTATAATGGTTTTAAAATTGATTAGTAAGTGCGCCGTTGGCGATATAGACACATTTGCGTCCTCGGTATAATAAACGTAAGGCGTCATGAAGCTGAGGGAGACACACAGAGCATTGTCCCATGACAACTGCAGAAAAGATCAAACAACATCTAAATTCAAACAGCCTAAAGTTACCATCAATGCAGTTATAATCCACAAATATCACAAAAGCCAGCAGAATCAATTATCTGAGTACTGGTTCATTTTCCATCAGAATTTTTTAATTTTTATCTTTGAAATTTGTGTTGTTGTCACTTTTAGCGTTTACCTGAGCGGAAATGGGAAGGGCTTTAAAGCGTCTTATAATATGGGTGTGTTAAAATCAACATAATGCAATTTGCGTAACATAAGTCGAAATTGATTTTTATATGAATTTCAATCAAAATAAAGCCTATATAAACAAAACGATTATTTTGGGCTTTGGAGTTGTTGTTTTGTTGTTTGTTTGTCATTCTATCTGAGACGGCAAAAACGACCCAGAGAAGATTGGTATTTTACAATCTTGCAAACCTCATTTGAACTCACTGTCAATAATTTCTCTAAATAAATCAAATGCATTTTCACCCGATATGATAAATATGAATCCGATATGCGCCTTTTCAGAGCATGACATGTAAAAAGACCATTTGCATAATTGATTTAATTAATTGAGATATCAGGTCTGATATAGTTTTATTTATGTTACAATTAAGGAAACCATCAACTTGAATATCAACCGGGGGGGGGGGGGAGCCAATGTGGAATAATACCGTTCGAAACTCAACAACAAAGGCAGTCCCCTTGCTTAAATTACACTGAAATGTCTTTAATATATAAAGATTGTAAGTAAATTTTAGAATACGGATACAGTCTTTGTAAAAACTGTTTCAAATAAGGAACATGCTATACAGTTTTAAACGAAAAGGATCTGTGCATTAAGTAGTTGGAAAAAAAAGTCAAGCCTACACGTAAAATAAAGCGTATTTAATTTTTTGCTTTTGTACTTTAGAATGAGTAGAATATTAATGACCATTAATTAGATATCTCTTTGATGACTAATCGCTAATGAAAGATACCCGAGATCAATTATGATTTTAACTCTGAGCGGAACATACTATATTTGCAGCATTTTCAATTAATAACCTGCAATTTTAGTTCAATAATTACCAACATCGAATAGCCAATCAACGATAATTACAGATTGTCACGCGAAATATAGCTTCTCAATTGCAGGAAATGGATCAAAATATATTATGCACGTGTCTTGTAAATTATGTTCATTTGATTATATTAAAATATCCTATCAACATATCGGAAGACGAATAATTTATTAATTATAAATCTGGTGCTCACTGATATGTACACGAACTCCCGAAGAGGAAAGAAAGGAAAAAAATATTAAAGTCAGTCTGCAGAGAGTGTGCTTGTGTCCAGCTGCTATATCGTCATTTGCAGTACTCGACATGAAAACACCGGCATCTATCTACAGATGTATGTGTCCATCTGGTATTTCTTTCACTTCATTATATCTCAGAAAAGACAGACGTACCTTGAATAGTTAATAGTAAAGAAATATCAAATTCATTTTGATCATTCAGCTTCTAATAAACACAGATTTTGGCATGAGACGAGTCATCGTGCCACTCGAGCACTTCTCGCAATTTCCGTGCCTGTTTTATTATATGTGATCAATAGAGCACCTGTTAGCTGAATAATTATTGAAAAAGATCTCGTAAAAATGTCGTTCGTAAATTGGAAACGTGTCCTCAGTAGAGGCAGGTCATATAAGCAAAAAAATCACCGCAGGTAATTTTCAGATATGCCTCAAACCAGTTTTGATAATAAAAAAAAAGTTTATTCACATATGTTTGTGTAGTCATGTGAATAAATGAACACTGGAGCCTGGAACTTTAACCTAATAAATCCTGCACTGAAAATTACTTGACTGTATAACAAGTTCTCCAACGTGAGTAACAGTGACATAATTTTCAATGGGGCCGCTGTAGCGGCCACGGGTGTATGGGGGTGGGGTGGAGGAACTGCTTCACATTGATCTAGTGTGTAGGTGATTTGGTTTATTGATGTAGCTTTAACAATTTTTCAGTCATATCGCTACGATGTCTGCAGTGTGACAGTTTATAGTGATGTCTAGCACTGGGGCATCAGGCCGCAGACATGTAGCATGATGTCCCACCCAGTCACATTATCCTGCCACCAGGCTGACCAGTCCTAAAACTAACCTCTTCATGCTGAGCGCCAAACGAGGCAGGGCAGCTGTTAGTACCATTTTTGTAAATCTTTGGTATGATTCGACCGGGGATCGAACCCACCACTTACCGCATCCGAGGCTGACGCTCTAACGAATAGGCACCGGACCTGTCCATTTTGATCTAGGACTAGCTACATATCGCAACAAAGTGTTGAACGAAAACACGAGGTCAATTCTGGATTTTTAAAATTGGCCATCACAGCCGCCATGTTAGAGATCGGATCGTCGTCATTCTGATTTAGATCCTCAGCCCAAATTAGAATTGATTTAGGGCAAACAACAATACAACAATTCGTTCAATAAAAGTATGCTAGTGTTTCTGGAAAATTTGTACACTGCACCCCTAAAGTGTAACCAAATTTGTCGAACACTACCGAACCGATCGTCATCACACAGGTACTCAAGGTATCCATGACAACTCACCTGCGTATGAATCCGCCATCATAAACTTTGCTATATTCTCCACACAGCCCCAAGTGTATTATGGCTGAGTCCCGTTATGAAAATTTAGCTGAGAGTCGGACGATTCGAAACCCGCCATGCGGGTGGAAGTGAGGTTTTCTAGAGCATGAACAACATGTCAGAAAGTGAATACAAAATTGTTGTTGTTGTCGTAGGGTTTAACGCCATTTTTCAGCACACGATAGGCTATACATTGCGGCCAGTATTAATGGTGGAAAAGAACCCGGGAAAACCGCGCAAAGAACCACCGACCCACGAAAAGCTACTGGCAAACTTTCTCACAACCTACATTGGTCGAATCTGAGACTCGAACCCACGCAGACAGATGTAAGATGGCAGTGATTCGTAACGGAGAGCGCTTTAGACCACTCGGCCACTCGGGGCGAATACAAAATTGCATTTGATAGTTGGATGATCCGACTTAGAGTGTGGTGGTGCATGGATAATACTTGGAAGAGCTGCACCGCTGTCCTGTCCGCTAACAAAGAACGTTTCGTACAGCGCCCTAATATTCAAATCGTTTTAGATACCCCATCGTATATGGCGTGGCTGTCCTATCTACACATAAATCTTTAACAATAATTATTTGAAATGACTATATAGTTGTATTTTTGCAAAGTGGCATCCAGTTTCAGTGATATTTAAGATTCGGTCATTTTGAATACCTCAGTTTTGAAACCCCATTCGTAAAACAGGTTTTGTTTTCAATCTCTTAATTTTGTTTACCCATCTGCAATCAATAATTATTTTAGTAATGAGCATGAAAATATTTTACGTCATTCAGTGTACTGAAGATTTTATTCGAACATATGACAACATCCACTTAAAACAAACAGCTTATGAAAGTCATAAAATGATGTATGCAATGTTTGTTAATTAAATATGCCTTGGAAACCATAGACGTTGAAGTACGGAAGAAATAAAACTTTGTTCACCACCAGATATAATTCAAAGACTTTATATACTTCGGTTAAGATCAATAGTGTTAACACCTGCATTAATAATTATATATGACATCGCAATACAATAACTTTTATTTGAAATTAACTTAATTCTGTATAATAAATGACCGTGTGAGATTCGTTTAGTACGAAAAAGATGGTTTATTACCTGCGAACAGAAATAAAAATCTATACCATTTAACGGAAATATTTGCCTATGAGACAGAAAGTACTAAATGGAAAACAAGAATGTTGTGTTCCTTAGGCACAATCAGACTGCACTGACACGTACATCTAAACACCAAGAGATCTGCCAGTATAAAGTGACACCTAGAAATACATCCCACTAATCAGTACAGGTGTATATTTGTATAGACAACATGCCGTTCAGTCTTGACACGTATTGAAAATCAGAGGCTGACAACGAGTAGCACGAAGCCGATACTAGTATTTACTAGAAAATAAACAGGTACGTGCTACTTGGCAAAACAATTATTTCTATGGAGAATTACCTGTTAACTGGTAGTATTTTCCAATTTGTTCGTTCGCTTGTTTATATGTATTTTTTTTATTATGTTTTGTTCTTTATTTTAATAATATTGTATATTATTCTTCTTAATTGCGGTATAATTTTACAAATACATTCAAACAGCAAACAAAATATTTTAAAAACAACACAAAAACAAACAGAAAACAAAACAAAAACAAAGGGAAAAATTTGAATGCCGAAACTATTTTCAGTTATGCAGCATTTTATACAAAGTTGCATTGCTAAATTAAGGTACTAAAATTTCTTAATATTTTAATATAAGTTTAAACATGTGATATCTTAAAATAGTAAAGGATCTTTTTTAAAATCTCCAGAATTGCTAATGTGCTTATCCAGATTAAATTCAGCATTGGTAAGAAAATATTAAAGTCAGTATAATGTAATTTGCGTAACGTAAGCCGAAATTGATTTTATATGAATTTTAATCAAAATAAAGCCCATATAAACAAAACGAATTTTGGGGCTTTGGAGTCGTTGTTTTGTTGTTTGTTTGTTTTTGCTTTTGTTATTTATTGTGCTATTTTATTAAATCAAGTCTGAGATTAGCAAAAGAAACAGGGTCTTACATCTTCTTCATTACACATGATTGCAAATTTGCAAGTATTACGAATTAATACTTGAAGTTCGATTCACAAGACTAGAAAAAGAAAACGTCACGTCACTTACCATACAAAACCACCGTCAACATCAGCACCACATAGCAGATCTGAATTTCGGTTCTCATCTTTTAATCCGGTTTTGAATCAAATTCCTTGCTTTTGCCAGGACCAAAGTTCTGAACGCGAATCCTGCTTGTCTTGAAATGTCAGTAACTTTTGTATAACAAGCAAATTTAGCTCAAACATAGTCACATATGTTAGCACGTGGCATGCCAGTTAGCCAATCAATTTGCAGAATATCCATCGATACCAAAAAAGCGTCTATGCATGGTCTGCCAGGCATTGTCGTTGCTGTATCCGCCGATCGGCGAGTAAGGAAATAGACTCGCATATAGCACATCACAAAATGTGAGCAAACGTGCGCGAGGCAAGAATATAAGCAATTAATTATTGATGGACAATGAAATAATTATGGGGTTGATTTGATAGCAATCGACGTAAATTCCCAAATTAGTGTGACATTGCCCTAATAATTGATTTGTGTTTCATATGGCTTCCATATCACATATATTGATAGGGAGGTATTGTCCAGGAAATAATGGGAAATACGATCTTGGGATTCATGGAAATATGTTCCAAGAACTTTGCTCTTGTAAGACTTTGTTTTAATAATATTCATTAAAGCATGTTATGTATTTCTTTCTAAACTTGTGTGCAATAAAATCCAGAGAATCGTGTTTGGAATAATTCCTGAGAATTTAAATTGCAAATGACCTCGAATTAAACAATCTCGTGGGGGACAATAGCACACATACTTTCGACTATTTTGATGCGCACTAAACAACCAAGACTGTTTCGTTGAGAACGACGAGGAGATAAAGATATTGCTTGCAGAAACACACCATCTACACAAAGCCCTTCTGCACCACCTCCTTCAGCTTCCTAGAGGACAGCCTTCACCAGTATGCACATGACAATTCAGTCGAAGCTTCGCAAGATTCATAACGGCTGGCTCAGCTGTAAAGCAGATGAGATTCAGGCCTATGCAGACAGCAATGACTCAATCGCTTCTCCGAGCCCTGGAAACCGTATATGACCCCAGTCATCTAGGTTCTCCCCCTCCTCAGCGTAGTTGTACACACCGTACTGACAGAGCTCATATCCTGAACAATGGGCCGAGCACCTCAGTGATGTCCTCAACCATCCATCAGCTATCAACAATGAACCCATATAACGCTTATCTCAAATGGAAACTAATGCTGAGCTGAACAATTCACCCACTGTGCAAAAGGTTCAGAAAGTCATCAGTCAGTTGTCCTGTGGAAAGGTCCGTGATCGTATGTTATACTTGCCGAAGTGTACAAAGTTGGAGGACCCGTACGACTGCACAACAAGATGACATATAGCGCCAGCGTTGAAGAACATCAGAAAATCCCTGAGGTTCAGAGAAAATATGCCAGTCGTAAATCCAGAGTTGTCCACACCTCTACTTTTACACCAACTCTTGTGTGCTCGACACGACATACGGGATATCATTTCGTGTCCGGATTGACCTCAACAGTCATCTTCGATCACACAGCCTGACAACAGAGATCTGTAGCTGTGGTCATGGTTGACACCGATGGATGAACATCATTTTGATATCCATGTTTTGATCAATATATATATATATATATATATATATATATATATATATATATATATATATATATATATATATATATATATATATATATAAAATGCATTTTATAGAATATCGAATATCATTTTTGGAAATAATTTTATATGCAATTACAGTGGTAGCTACCAACAAGATTCCAGGAAATGAAACATCACCAATACTAGCGGTTTTGAAAACGATGATCAGAATGACCATGGAAAATAGTGATATATACTCAAGTATAGTTAAACATTGACGGCTCAGTTAAGCTGTAAGCATGGCATTCACAGACCAGTAACTGACGTCTTGAAAGGGTTGAACGCCATCATGGTATTCATGTGGTCCATCTAGTTGATGAAGTCTTCTGGTAGACATAACTTTTCCGGGAACTATAATTTACTTTGTGCCCAATAGTCTTCTTTAAAAATAGACTATGGACTATTAAGATTATAATGTTCCATGAACTTCTTTGAATTTATTTTAACTTAAGCAGATTATTATTATTATTATTATTATTATTATTATTATTATTATCATTATTATTATTATTATAAAGCGAGAAGCAGCTTGGAAGCTAATCCTCGAATAAGCACGAGCCCAGTTATAGGGGAAGCACAACTATTTGCCACAGAATAAGTTACTTTCTGTCCGCGTATAAGGAATTTAAATGAACAGAAATAGGGAAATTAGCAGGAAAACCCATAGAGATCAAAACTCTAGACACCGTTCACAATTTCAAGCTCAAACAGTCACTTAGCCAGCCCATTCATAAACATGGTCACAATTTAGAGCTCAACTAATGCATGACATCCAAGCAATTCTAACAACTTCGTTACTTTCTACAACAGTATAACTCGATAAACGAATACGTTTATTGTTTAATAACGAAGTGCAGACTATCAATTCAAAAGTGTTCTTTATGGCATAATAGTGGTATGAACCATCTTCGCACTGATAAAACAGAAGACTTTAAAGATGAGAGGATTTGTCTTTCCACCAGTCTCACTATTTATCAGCTGATCAATGAAGCTGCAAAGAAGATTGTCACAAATATAGTTCATGCAGGAAACTCAGCCTACTGCAGCACTAATATCACATAAAATTTCAGCTGCAAAGAGCTGGTTTGTTGGGAAGTCGTACGAGGGCCGTGGAACCTGAAATGCTTCTGGGATTTTAGCATGATGCCATGACATGCAAATGTTTCATATTTGAATCAATATTATTTAATATTACTATTTGAGTAAAATCAACGCTCTAGATGAGTGAAAATCTAATACATACATCTTGATCGCGGACAAAACATGCATTATTCATTTTTCTTTTATCAATCCTATAATTTGATAATCTTTGTTGATATAATAATATATTGTTTATATTTGTGCGTGGGGGCCGCGAGTGGCCGAGTGGTCTAAAGCGCTCTCCGTTACGGATCACTGCCATCTCACCTCTGTCTGCGTGTGTTCGAGTCTCAGATTTGGTCAATGTGGGTATGTGAGAAAGCTTGCCAGTAGCTTCACGTGGGTCGGTGGTTCTTTCTGGGGTTTTTCTTGGGTTCTTCCTCCACCATTAATACTGGCCGCCACGTATAGCCTATCGTGTGCTGAAAAATGGCGTAAAACACTACAACAACAACAATATTTGTGCATGAATTGTAACATTTATAATCCGTTGTGAAAGAACCAAATATCAATCATATTTGTTTACAAACTCCATCCTTGAATTCTCGTTTAATTGAAGATACATGTTCAATTTGCTCCATTCACAAAAATGTTTTCAGTGTTTTCGCTAAATCTAATACAAACCTGGTTACACCTTTTACATTAGTGTTACAGCATGTCCTCTAGCAGAATGACAACAGTCATAGCAGTAACCCGGGGTGTTTGCAGCCAAAGGTCCTTCATAGCTTTGGGCATGTCTTTTTGGATTATGCGAAACTAAGTTGGCTGTAGAAGCCCTCTATTGGCGAAGACTGTGTTTCTTTAATCGCTTCGAGTTGCTCTTGGATTCGTAATAGTAGACGCTTATGCAAAGCATAAGGTTAATGGTATGCTCATTGTATTACACTGTAGTACGAAACTCATCCTTGGACATGTAAGAGCCAGCTTTGCGAGTATACTGTTCATAAATTGGAGGCTTTCAGCGAATGTAAACTATCCTAGCGGAAATATCAAAATAGTTTCCCACGTTGTTTGGTATGACGCTGATGATCTCCGACAAGGCTGTTACAGCAGCCTCTACAATGCGTTGGCCGTCGTAGCAATGCAGGTTAGAGCAGCTTGAGTTTGCATACTTCACGTGCGACTCCGCGGTATTTTCTTGTAATATGACAGTGGTCTGGCACGCGTAAGTTGTTCACATTCCTTAATGAAAACGGAGAAGTTGATTGCGTTATTAGAACCCTTTTGGTCGTCTTCTCTTAACACTACCCACCCGCCACCCCCAGAATTTCGGAGCACCTCTCCGATCTTCCCAACTCGTGTTCGATCTTCTTGATTAAAGTGGTGAAAACCTCATAGCCTCGGTATAACACTGGCTTCTTGGATACTCCATCATGGCGGACGATTTCATAGCAAGAGCTACAAGGTAACTGCCAAGCAATTTTCTGCGTTCTGCTTTTATCTGTATTGTTGGCAAGGCTTTCAAACAGAAGGCTGAAAACTCCAAAGTTTGCATACATGATGTATAGAAAATGCATCTGGTGAACTACATGCTTTTTCTTAACCTGGCTCTGGTGAAGTTTCCTGCAGTGGCTTTTCGCCATTACGGCGACCGCTTTTAGCGCGACCTTCAAGTAGGTCGGCCTGGCGGAAGACGTTGCTTTTATTTTATTTATTTTTGGTTTGCCTTTGTGCCAGACGGACAAAGTCTTTTGTTCAGACACAGTGATTCCTTTCATTCGCTCCAAAATATCTTGGCTTCTCTTTAAGAGCGCGCTGTGTTGACAAGCAGCAATAGACCCACAGTGTGCGGCCTGACTTCCTAACTAATACACGTTGCTGAGCTCAAACTTGGCAATATCTCTAACCTTGATGGGAAACTCAATGCCTGTCCTGTCAACAAAATCTTTGGTATTCAATTTAGTAAGTGATCCATTAACAAGCATTAATATATCAATAATATGGTCTTACGATTTCCCGTTTAAGTAGTACCTGTTGAAACTCACAGTCTTCCAAAATATTTACATTTGGAAGTTATGTTTGCATAGCAAAATAGATTTTGGTTAGGGCCATTGTTATAGATACGTGCATTATGCACCTGTTTGATCAAACCAAGTGGCTTAATATGAACTTAATGGGGTTGCATCAATATAGTATTTAAATGTCTCCCAGCACCTAGGGGCAAGAGGGGTTTGTAGCGATGTCCAAGCCACTGAGTCTCGTGTCTGTTGATCTATTTTGCAATATATACACACACACACACACACACACACATATATATATATATATATATATATATATATATATATATATATATATATATATATATATATATATATATATATATATATCTTGGCATCCGTCCGTCTACGAGAGACGATGGCATAGCTCCAAAGTACGCTTTTGCTTATCCTTCTTTTTAGCTCTCTTTTCAGCTTGCTTTATTCTTCTCTTTTCCTCTGCGTTTTGAACTCCATGCCTGACAGCTAGACGCCAGCTGGAACGGTTGTTTGCACAGCTCTCCCAGTCGTTGACATTGATGTTTGCTGTCTTCATATCCTTCTTGCAAACATCTTTGTAGCGCAGATGTGGTCGTCCAGTTGGTCGTGCACCTTCTGCTAACTCCCCATATAACAGGTCCTTGGGAGTGCGACCTGGGTCCATTCTCTTGACATGGCCGAGCCAGCGAAGGCGCCTCTCGCTGATGGAGAACATGCTGTTCATGTTCTAGAACCTCTGTGTTGGGTACTTTGTCCTGCCACTAGATGTGCAGAATGCGCCGCAGACATCTCAGGTGGAAGCTGTTGAGTTTCCTCTCGTGTCCTGCATAGGTGGTCCATGTTTCGCTGCTGTAGAGAAGTGAGCTGAGCACGCACGCTTGGTAGACACGCAGTTTGGTCTTCTCTGTGAGGTTGGGGTTGTTCCAGACCCTCTGGTTAAGTCTAGCCATCACTGCTGCTGTCTTGGCAATCCTGCCGCCCATTTCAGAATCAATGGAGAGTGAGCTGGAGATGTTAGACCCGAGGTATGTAAAGTTTTCGACAACTTCCAAATTGTACCCATCGATGGAGACAGAGGGAGGGGAGTCTGTGTCCTGTGCCATGCCATTCGTTTTCTTCAAACTGATGGTCAGTCCAAATTCCTTACATGCATGGGAGAGGCAGCATACCAGCTGCTGAAGTCCATCTTCCGTGTGTGATGTCAAGGCTGTATCGTCGGCAAAGAGCAATTCACGGATGAGTACCTCTGTGACTTTAGTCTTAGCACGGAGACGGGCGATGTTGAGCAGCTTGCCGTCAGCCCTGGTATGGATGTACACTCCCTCGCTGCAGTCCTTGAATGCGTACTGGAGAAGCATGGAGAAGAAGATGGCAAAGAGCGTCGGTGCAAGGACACAGCCTTGTTTGACTCCGCTAACGACTGGGAATGCTTCAGATGTTGCGCCATTGAAGCACACTGTGCTGTGCATGTTCTCGTGGAATGACATAATGACAGCAAGCAGACGTGGGGGGCAGCCGATCTTCTGCAGGAGTCTGAAGAGTCCACTCCGACTAACCATGTCAAACGCCTTCGTCAGGTCTATGAAGGCAATGTAGAGGGGCATCCGCTGCTCGCGACACTTCTCCTGCAGCTGACGTAGTGAGAAGATCATGTCTACAGTTGACCTGCCGGCTCGAAATCCACACTGGGATTCTGGGTAGACGCGGGAGGCTAGGATCTGCAAGCGCGCCAAGGCAACACGGGCAAAGGCCTTTCCGACGATGCTGAGAAGGGAGATGCCCCGATAGTTGTTGCAGTCGCTACGGTCTCCTTTGTTTTTGTACAAAGTGACGATGTTGGCGTCACGCATGTCCTGTGGGATGTATCCATGTTCCCAGCAAAGGCAGAGGAGTGTGTGTAGGGGCTGGAGCAGTGCTGGTTTTCCGCTCTTGAGGACTTCAGGCGGAATGCCGTCGCTTCCAGGAGCCTTCCCACAGGCAAGGCAATCGATGGCTTTTCCGAGCTCTTCCAGGGTGGGCTGTGTGTCTAGCTCCTCCATGACAGGCAGGTCTGGAATGGCGTCCAGGGCAGTTCCAGTGACATTGTTTTGGGTTGCATATAGCTCGAGATAGTGCTCAACCCATCGCTGCAGTTGTTTCCCCTGGTCTGTGATGACTTCGCCCGTCTTGGACTTGAGGGGGGCGGTCTTGTAGCTGGGGGGGCCTGTCGCCTTTTTGATACCCTCATACATTCCTCTTGTATCCCCGGTGTCAGCAGCTGTCTGTATACTGTTGCAAAGGTTCAGCCAGTAGGTGTTGGCACAGCGACGGGCGGTCTTCTGGGCGTTATTCCTTGCAATCCTTAGGGCTTGTAGTGTTCTGGGGCTAGGTGCAGCCTTGTATGCCAGGAGGGCTTTCCTCTTTGTCTCAGTCACGGGCTCCATCTCCTCCCAGTTTGCCTCATACCAGTCAACATTCTTTCGCTCCCTCTTCCCGTAAGCTGTGATGGCTGAATTGTACACAGAGTCACGGATATGGGACCACTTGGAATCAATGGTGTCATCAGGTGTCACTTTGGTGAGGGCTTCCTTCAGTTTGCTGATGAACTGCTGTGTTTTCTCTGGGTTGCTTGCACAGCAGATGTTGATACGTGGGTGACCCTTCTTCTTGGCGTGGTGCAGCTTCTTGGGTAATATTCGCACCTTGCTGGCCACGAGGGAATGGTCCGTGTCACAATCGGCACTGTGGTAGCTGCGGGTAAGGAGGACACTGGCCAGTTCTGCACGCCTGGTGATGACGAGGTCTAGCTGGTGCCAGTGGCGTGAACGTGGGTGTCTCCACGACACCTGGTGGATCTCCTTGCATTTGAAGAAAGTGTTGGTCACACATAGGCTGTGGGAGCAGCACATCTCCAGCAGTCGCTGACCATTCTCGTTGATCTTGCCCCTTCCGTAAAAGCCGAGACAGGTGGACCAGGCCTCATGGTCAGCTCCCACTCTAGCATTGAAGTCTCCTAGTAAGTAAAGGCTTTCATTGTTGGGGATACTGGATATTGCCTGATCCAGAGCCTCATAAAACTTGTCTTTCTCCTCGTAGGTGGAGTAGAGGATTGGGGCGTACACACTGAAGATGTTGACCGGGCCTAAGGATGTTGACAGCCGGAGGGCAAGGATTCTCTCAGTACCTGATGATGGATGTTCAATGAAGGCGATTGGCATGTTCTTGACAGCAAAGCCTACACCATGCTGCCTAGGTTCATCCAAGGGCTTCCCCTGCCAAAAGAATGTGTAATTGGCTTCCCTGATGGTGCCGCTGTCAGCCAGTCGGGTCTCCTGGAGGCAGGCAATGTCGATGTTCAGTCGGGAGAGTTCTCTGTCAATGACGGCAGTCTTCCGTGCATCGTCGATCTGCTGTAGGTCAGTGGTCAATCCAGGACACATGGTCCTGATGTTCCAGGTTGCAAAACGAAGAGTTGGAGTCTTTTTATTTCTTCTTTTAGTCTTTCCTGGTGCAGAGTTTTGTGGCCCACTTGTCGAGATGGTTCTCTAAGCTCCACGCCCAGTGAAGCAGGCAGGCCATGGCGGGCAGCACCTTACTGACTGGGGGCTGCCCAGCTTGAGGCGGGCGGTAGCTGTCCAGTGAGACCTGATGATCTCTCCCACCGTCAGAAGTAACCCCTGGCGCCAAGCTCTACGCCAATCGAGCTTTGACTTAGAACCGGTAAACTGCTACTTCTCGTGTTGTGCCGACGCCGTACGACGACGCTGGAGTGTCCTCTCCAGTGGAGCTATGAAGCCTGGGCAGGGTGGTATGGAGAATCAGCTGTTGCCCATGCAGCAGATCCCCCCCTCTCCACGCAGCTGGTGTGCCCAAGGGAACGACGAATGCCGATACAGCTTGGCACCAACGGCGTCGCAGGAGTTGCCGCAATGACGTTGAAGTCAATGTCATACCGCCTTAGGGACTCCATCTCCGGCTTTTCTGTCGGGGTTTACTCCCTTAGCCTTTCCCATGAGTGGGTATAGCCACAAGGCAGCAGAGGTTTGGAATCGGAGTTTTCCTTCTCCTAGATGAGCTACCATCCAAGGTTTACGAGTCCCATCTACCCGAAGCAACTGGTTTTAAGGCGCCAGTAGACCGCCTTCACCCCTTCTCCTGTTAGTAGAAAACATGGTCTGCCGGGCTTCAAATCTAAGCCACTCGCGAAGGCCAGGAGCTGGATTTTAGTTGACAGAGGCAGTAAGAGACGCAGGCCGTATGGGGCATTTTGGAGGATTGGGGCGCTTGTCTCCCACTCCCACCCCGGGCAATGTCAACCTTAGACCATATATATATATATATATATATATATATATATATATATATATATATATATTGGAAAAAATCCAGTTATCTGCATATGCAGACATTATGCTTGCACAATTTAATTTGACTTGGTGTTCAAAACCTTAACAACTAACCGACGTATGAAGTACCGGACTGACGGGACGAAATAAAGATTATGAACTCCTACAAGCTGCGTGGATATCAACAGGTTTAAAGGAGGTGTTTGCCCAATGATTAAATTGGGTGAGCTTCTCATTTTGACGGTATTTTACTTAATGGTTCGTGCAGACATCACTTTTAGTGTACCTCTACATAACATTTTATTATTTTTGGACAACCTTTATACGAAAGATCCCAAACACTCACAGATAGACTGAAATAGTCGCATCAACATACGCGTTGCTTGAGTTCAGTATTCACAAACTTTTGTAACTTTAGTGCACCATTCAAACTCAATTGTATGCGACTGTACAGCAAACAGTGCTTTAAAAATCACTAAACGTTGGGAAGTTACAATGTACTAAGATGTATAGTACCGCTAGATAAGAAGTAAAAAAGGAATGGATGTGACTTAGAAGTGTATCATCTCTCAAAGTGTACTTTGTCAAAGGTTCCAAGCGAATTCCATGGCAAACAAAGAAAGATCAGCACAGAAAAGTGACGATTGTTATAGGGAACAGCAAGCGCATACTTTGAGCATAATTCTTTTGATGAATAAACACTTTCAAGGATTTTATCCTCTTAGGAATCTTTTGGCTCACATTGACTGTATGAATTTATTGGTAATATCACGATGTGACGAGTCTGATAAGACGAAATAACTGCCCTACTACAGTCCTAATGTCATTGCAGATGGCGATAATGTCATTTGAAATCAGTTTCTCGGCTTTCTAGCAATACCTTTGACATAATGAACTAGGAAGTAATAAAACAAATCGATATTTACGTTTCGAAAGAAAACGTATCGACTTATCAGATTAATTCCTGTTTATTTTAATTCTTTTTGTCACCAAGAAGCCTACAAAGCATACTACATGTAGTCATCCTCCTCTTTTGCTGGCAATTTAACTTAATAAAATGTAAGTAAAGAACTTTACACCGATTCATTTTGTAATGAAAGACTTATTCAGTCCATATAGATAATTATTTCAAACGAGTTCAGACATCACAATTTTAGATTGTCATCAAGCTAGATTTAATCAGTTAGCACCAGTATCAGTTACACAATCAGATTCAAATTGCTACAATGCTTATACCACAACAAATTGTTATAACACGTCAAGTATGGTTATACAAACAAATATGGTTATAACACGACAACTATAATGGTTTTTAACCTTATTAATCAGTGCGCCCGTGGTGACATAGATAATAGATGTAAGGTGTTACGAAGCTGATAAACAGAACATTGATGCATGCTGGAAAGATCAAACAACATCAAAATTCAACTAGCCTAAGGTAAGTATCAATGCATGTATAATCTGCAAAACTCTCTAATAGCAATCAGCATCAATTTAAATATTGGTCTCTTTTCTCTTTCATATTTTTTATATTGGTTTTATTTTTAACATTTATCGCAACACAAATGGGTGGTGATTTAAACTGTGTTCTGATTTGCCACCATATCTGCGTTGTCTATGTTTAACTATGAAATTGAGAGAGAGAGGAAAGGCGATTTACACTCTTGCAAAGCCGTTTTCAATAGAAGAGAGGCGTTTTATAGTCTTTCAAACCCATTATGAATATAATTTATCAATATTTTGCCTGAATAAACCAAGTGCATTTTCACCAGACATGATTAATATATTCCCGATATGCGCCTCTTCATGGCTTGAAGTGTAAAAAGACAAATTGCATAATTGATGGAATTAATTTAGATTTAAGGTCTGATTACTCCATCTTGAATTTTGTTATAATGAAAGAAACCAATAACTAGAATTCAGAAGGAGGGGAAGCCTTATGAGAACAGACACAAAGGCAATGTTCTGTGAACTCAGACACAAAGGCAATGTTCTGTGAACTCAGACACAACGGCAATGTTCTGTGAACTCAGACACAACAGCAATGTTCTGTGAACTCAGACACAAAGGCAATGTTCTGTGAACTCAGACACAAAGTCAATGTTCTGTGAGCTCAGACACAAAGGCAATGTTCTGTGAACTCAGACACAAAGGCAATGTTTTGTGAACTCAGACACAAAGGCAATGTTCTGTGAACTCAGACACAAAGGCAATGTTCGTGCCTGAAGTAGATCAAAGTGTCTTTACTAGACAAGAAATTTAACAACTTATAGAAATATCCATGCAATTTTTGGTGCAAACTGCTTCCTACAAGAAACGTTCTACAGAAATATAAATAGAGATCTCATCATAACTTCATGGAAGATGAAACATAAGGCATTTAACTGAAAACGAACGCTATCAAGTTTTTTTGTGTGCTTTAGAATGTAACAATTAATAACCATTGATTGACCCTCTTTATCAAGAGTAATCGCTAATGATATAAGAGGAACATACAATATGTTAACAGTGTGCTTTAATTTACAGAGGTTGATGACATCACGCAAAATGCAGCTTCGCAATTCAAGGAAATGCATCAAAATACAAAGTTCGAAGATCCTATGAATCATATTCATCTAGCTATGTTAAATATCTTATGAAAACATGTGAAACTCAAAAACAAAGAAAGAAATTTAATCCCCACTATCTCCAATGTATTACAATATTCTGAGAAAGAAACACGCATATTTTATTAATATTAATTTAGATGCTCTACGATATGTACACGAACGTTTGACGAAGGAGGAAAGGCATCAATTATTTAAGTCATAATGCGGATGAGTCCAGCTGTCATATCGTCCTTGCAATGCTAGAAATGAAGACGCCGGCATCCATCTACATATGTATGTGTCCATCTGCTATTTCTTTCATTTCGTTAGATTCCAGAAAAGACAAAGGCAACTTTAATAGTTGAATGTTAAAAATATCATATTAGTTCAGATCACTGGAGCTTGACTTTCTATTATTATCGATACTATCATTCAGTGTCAATTGATTTCACACATCGACAGGAGACGAATCAACTTTGCAATCAATAACTTCTCAAAACAATAACAAACACAATTACCGTGCATGTTTTATTATAGGTCATTAATGTCGCATTTGTCAGCGACATAATTGCTAAACAAATGTTTCAAAATAATGAAAATCGATAACAGGAAACAATAGAGACACATCATAAAATAACATTATTTATTGAAGATATTTTTCAGATACATTCCTAACCGGGTTCTATATAAGTCGATTCATATTTGTTTGCGTTGTCATCTACACGAATTGTAACTGGGGTCACGACCTTTGACCTTGAATTCGATATGATAGTGCTGTTCCTTGGCATGCTTTCCGAACATATCCAAATACACAATATTTTCCCAATCAATGTTTTTCATGGCCAGATCTTTATTGTTTTCACTTTGGATCAACTTCATATTTTAAGAAGTCCTTCTTTGAAAATTAATTGACTCCATGGCAATATCTCTAACATGATTATCAAAGACACGATTTTTAAAAAGGCTGTTATAACGGCCATGTTGGAAGTCAGATCTGTATGATTCTCATCTTGAACTAACTTACTGAAAACGCGAAGTCGGTTCAGGATTTTCAAGCTGGCTTTCACAGTCGCCATGTTAGGGATTAGATTGTTTTCCGGTGTATGAACAACATGTCAAAAGTGAAAACGAAATGAAATTTAATATTTTGGATAATCAGACTGAGAAATCGTGTCGAGGTGCATGGGATGTACTCTGAGTGTATGCTCTTTAGTACTGATTGCTAAAAATAACTAGTTGTAAGCAGACTAATATTCAGTATGCTTGAAATACCCCTCGTTTATGAAATAGCTCTAATATCTACACAAAGACCTTTACCAAAAAGTTAAGATAAACATATTATTAATCTTTACAAAAGTGGCAAGCAGTTTTCGTGATTTAGTCACTCTTAATATTCCAATTTAACTAGTATCATATGAAATAAGTTTTGTTTCTACTTGTGTTGACCCACTCAAAATCAATAGTTCTTTTAGTAATAAACAATGAAAGCATCAATACGATTAATGCTGTAAAGATTATATTAAATAACAGACAAGAACCGAATGAACCAAACCAATTAGATATGCCTTTTTGAAACATTAGACTTTGAGATGTTCACCACCAGATCTAATTAAAAGAATTTTTTATACTTTAATTGGGATCAACATCAGTATTAACACTGCATTGACAATTGTATTTGATCTTTGAATACGATACATTGTAATGTAGATTTACTTTATTTTATACGCAATTAATGACCATGTGAAATCTTTTAGCAATGAAAATATGCTTTATAACCTCTGAACAGAAATTAAAAGCTACGACATTTAAAGGAAATATTTGCCTTTGTACTCAGTGGAAAACAAGAATATCGAGTGCCACAGAATCAATCAGGTTACATCGACATGTAAACACCAAGACATCGGCCAGTGTAAAACGTGCACGTGCCTTCCATAACTACTGTACAATCTAGTGTGTGTTTGAGTCGACAACATGCATTCCACATATTGCGCATATTTAAACCAAAGGCTGAACACTACCTCGATACTAGTATATGCAGGTAATCATGTGCTACTTATAGAAATAAATATTTCAGTGGAGAATCACATTATAACTAGTAACATTTGCGGGGATTTGCTTCTTGTTGCTTTATTTGTATGACAAACTGTTTGGTAATATATGCAATTTTATGATAGTTCTTTTCAAACCTTAGTAATATTAGAACTTATTCTTTATTATATTCTGAGATTTTAACTTACCGGATCCATTCAAACAACTGACAAAAATGAAGTTTAGACTACCGAAAGTATTATCGTTTATACGACATTTAACATAATGCAACATAGATGAATTGAGGTGGAGACAATTACTAAAAGTTTAGTATACGTTTGTTGTTAGACATTTGCTCTTTTAAGTTGGAGAAGTGGTTATTTTGAATGTCCGAAATTGGTATAGCATAATTATTTCGAAATTGCTAAGATAACACTGAGATCAAATGAATGCAATCTGAGTGACAGAATTCGAAAATTGATTTTATAGAGATATCAACCAACTCATTGCCCATGTGAATATTAAGCTTTTGTATACTTTGAGACGTTAAACCATATCTGAGATTATCAAATTGACAAGTTTCTAAATCTTTATTATAAAACGTGAAGTCACTTACCATATAACATCATCGTCAGCATCAGTATCACAAAACATATCTGAATTTCGGTTCTCATCTTTTAATCCTGTTTTAAAAAAAAATCCTTGTTATTACCAGGACCAAATTACTGAATACCAATCCTAGTTGTGCTAAATTTCGATCACTTTTTTAAAGAAGTCAAAGCAAGCCAAAGACAGTCACATACATTAGCACTTAACAAAATTAACAAAAGAAATTCTCAGAATATCCACCGATGTGTCGATTAAGCCAATATACTCTCATATTACACAGTCTCGTGATGCGAGCAAACGAGAGGCAGGAATATAGGCAATTAATAATTGATGGATAATTAAATAATTATTTTGTTTATTTGATAGCAATCGGGGCAAATTACCAAACTGATGTGACATTTACCCTTCTAAATGAATTTGTAGTATAGCTTTCATGGCATTTATTGTGACAGTTATGCATTTCCCAAGAAATAATGGGAGGCAAGACCTTTAGAAATATATGCCATAGACTTTGTTCCAATGTGAATTTTAAAAACCTTTCATCGGAATTTGCTATTCATTTTTTTTTGTAAACCTGTATGCAATAAAAGCCAGAGCAAGGTTTTGTTTAATAGCGTATGAGAAGATAAATTAATTGATGCACCATCTACAACAGGCAGCACCAACTGTTTATTATTATTATTATTATTATTGGTTGTGTTGCTGCTGCTGCTGCTGCTGTAGTGGTAGTATCGGTACTGTATTATTTCTCTTTTTTCTTCTAGCTACTTGTTTAAATGGTTTAGGATCTGTTCAAGTTTGTAATATTTTTGTCTCGTTTCCTTTATTGCCATTCTCGTGGTGGTCTGTATGATTATATAGATTACATGCATTAAATACGGTGGATGTGTCTATATATGTACACTTTATATACTCATACCTTTGGGTATTGAGTAGTACGTACAGTTGTGCTAAAAGACGTTGCAGGATGCAGATTGAACATTCTACTCGTTACTATGTTCACCTCGTGTGTTGACCAGCACATGGGACGGCCATTTCACGTCTCCACGAAATGGACCATATACTGTTTTAGCTTCAAAACTGCTAACGAGTCTAGTGAAAGACAGTTCGTACTAAAATAAGATCCGAACTTGTGACCTTTGGCAACAGAGAACAATGCTTTTATTTCTGGACCAACACGTTCCTCTTTTAAAGTTTAACATCAAAACTTTAAACTTTCATTCTAAAACGACGAGAAATTAAATACAGAACTATAAGTAAATGTATTTCTTTTTAATGAAATTCTTGAGGAAAGTCTAGACTATTTCTCATTTTTAAACATTCTGTGGAGGCTAAGTATTATTATTATCATTATTATTATTATTATTATTATTATTATTATTATTTATAGAAGATAACTCAATTACCTCTTCATTTTGAATAAAATATAAACAATACTTCATAGACTGCTGTCGTTGCTGTTTATTTCCAGTGCCAAAAATCTTCTGACTGCATATGAGTATCACAGATTTAAAACAAATTCTGAACAGATTTATATTCCACACGATGAAGTGCAAGCGTAGGATTATTGACACAAGGACTTTCATACAAGACAAGATCGTCAACATTATTGTCACAACGTTTCTGATAAACTGACAGAAGTCATCTGCTCTTTAACTGGAATAGAACATATTTATCTGAAGAAGAAGTTCTACAACAAAGCAATTATATAAAATTTCAACCAAGCAAAGAAAATATTTTACGATATTCCGTTCTACCTGCTTCAATCGATAGCATTTGTACACATTGATGAAAATTACCACTGAAAAACCCTCACTAACATTTTGCTTGTAACTGACACAAGAATTTGGTTTATTGTATTCTTGTGTGTTGAAGTATAAGGACATTTTTATATGCATTCATTCGTGGCAAGAAGAGGAACGGACTCTTAAACGAACAGTAGCTCTGATGACCTCGTGCAAGGCCAAACCAATCAGGCAAGTCAAAGATTCAGAGAGTTATCGTACAGCCCAGTTTACTTAAATCGGCAAATGGCTATATTGCCCCTATAAATTGCTTCTAGCATGGCGTTAATAAAACTTTATATTAACAATTTTGTTCATAAATTGTTAGCAGTCGATCAAACCCCATACATTACAGCATCTATTGCAAAAGCACTTAAGGGGAATATTGTGGGTAAATACGTGAACAATTTGCCTGTGAAATTCAAAGTTTTCGAAAGTGTGAGCAGAACTTGGAAAGGATGATGAAATAATGAGGAAAAGGCAGACACAAAAGCTAAGATCACCAAACAAGCAACAATTTTGAAAATGGATTAGTAAATGAAAGATGCATGAGCGTTGAATGGGGAGATCTACATAACAGGAAGGGTGAATTGGTCACTCGTGTCACGACTTGGACAGCAGTAGTGACATTGGTGGACAACTTCAGCCTTGAATTTTACATTAGCACACGACCTACAGCAGCATCACTATTGACAAGACCGCCTGATGTTACTCATATCCTGCTTCTTCATCTGACGAAGAACAATCTCCAGTGCTGTTCTAAATGGTCTACAGTTCCTTGAAGAAACACAAGAAGTAATCCGGTGCTTGAACTCCGAATAAAATTTGTAAGAAATGTCTTTGTTCAAGAATTCTGTATAGGCACAAAAGCATTTCCAGAGCAACGAATCAATCTTTAAGAATCCAACTAATCTGTAGAAAAATTAACATATAACTCAAAAACTTGCTACAACAGAAGGAAACGACATGATATCAAGCGTTTTTAAGCCTAGAATGTGAGATCTCCCTCTAAGCATTACTATTAAAAATAAGCAATGAGCAATTTTGGAAATGCCTAATTGCGAAATAGAGGATCACGTGATCATGTTTACATATAAACAAATGACGTAGCCCCAGTATGACCTTGATAAAAACCAATCATTTTACTCCGAGAAAAAAATGTTGTTTACTTCATTAAAACTATTTACAAGCCTAGGGTCACGTATTCAATATAGCCTCGATCCCACTCTTCTTATTATCACAATAAAAAATAAATATAAAAAAGAACTTGTTCGCGTGGCTGTTATTAATTTTGAATTAAGGTCGGGAACAAGGTCAGCCTTATCTTTACAAAAATGAACAGTCAAGGTCAAACTATTTTCTGGAATAGGTACGAGTACCTAGTAAACGAACAAAATTATTTTGACATATAATTAAATTAAAAAATATAAAGATTTTAAGCTTGAAAACAATTAAATCAGATATAAATTAAATCAATATACATATCAGCAGACATGTAGCATGATGTCCCACCCAGTCACATTATCCTAACACCAGGCCCAGCAGTCTTAACATTAATATCGTATTGCTGAGCGCCTAGCGAGGCAACTGCCAGTACCATTTTTATAAGTCTTTGGTATGACTCGGCCGGGGTTCGAACCCTCAACGGTCTAAGTACTCAGGCCACCAGAGCGGTCGTAATATCGAAATTAATGAGTTCTTTTCCCATATCGTTCAAAAGGGCTTCAACGATGCGGTATTTTTATTACTTCTTATCTTCTATTCTCTCTGCCTTGAATGTTTATCAAGGACTCGATTACATTATGTTTTTAATTTTGCAGCACAAATGGTCAAGTTTATATTTCTAGCATAATCCAAGTTTACTTGCAGCAAGCAGGTTGTGAGTGACAGATAAGTTTATATATGGTGGCGTAATTATTAATGTACAATAAACATACTGAGACAATTGTAAGGTCAGGCTGGAACCTTCCTGACCGATACTCTGAGTAGAAACAAACATTAACAGAAAGAAATTATTAGTCACAGGAATATACAGACCGCCCAGTTGCGACGAGCTGTAGGGGAGAGTCTTGATATCAGCATAGAGATAGTCCATACCAATAATGCTGACATATTTAATTTTAATGGAAGATATTACTGATAATTTCCTCCTTCCAATTATCAATATTTCACTGTTTTATCAATTACGTAATCTTGAGCAGTTAATAACAAACACAATAAATTTTACGGAGGATTCTAAAAACCCTTACTAAGCTTATCCTAGTATAAAAATGGGATTTTGTGCATTCAGCTGTTATTCTGTATCCGTTCGTTATCACTCTCCGATATATGACACGTTTAAATGTATTATCCCTAATGCTAAGAAAAAGAACGCTGGTTGTGCGACCAAAGGAATTATACATCATTGAACTCCTTACTCTCTCTCTCTCTCTCTCTCTCTCTCTCTCTCTCTCTCTCTCTCTGAACAGAGAAATTAATGCAAATAATGGCTTTGATGAGAATTTTAAACAAGTAATACAAGATGGTGTAAACAAATGTATACAACACAACAGTTTTACAATTCGCAATAACGGTCAACCATGGATGCATGATGAAATTAAGGCAGAAAACACGAATGCACGAGCAAATAAAAGATACATATGGTTGTTAATGAGATTAGATGATCTAAGTGCAATCAATATAGCAGCATGATGTCGTGAATCAGATCATCTCACTTTAACCAGAAATAATGGAAGATATTAATCAGAGAAGTTCAAGGAAGGTAAGAAAATATATTACTGATTGTAAATGGTATGGTTATAAGTGAGGACGAATATAAGGAAAAAGCTTTATATTATTTATTTTGTGAACAGTCAAAATAAAAACCAAACGTTTGCCTCAAATTCCTGACCTTGTCCTATGAGATTTATCTAATCCTGCTCTTGATAGCATTATTGTAACAAAGGGTAATGTTTATAATCCATCTCGTAATACGTCTCAATCAATCAAGAGCATGAGACCAGAACTTACTGAATCCTAAATGTCTGAAAACAATTTGCACGATCAATTTGCTGTTTATTTGATCTCTTCTTGCAATCTCAAGTGTTTCCACATCAGTTGGAATTAGCAAAAGCAGTGTCTGTGCATAATATAGATTCCTATACAAGATTGTGCAAAATATCGGCCTCTATCTTTCCTTAGTACTTTATCGAAAGTTTTCGAGAGGTGTGTATATAATATCTAAATAACTACATCGTGCAATATGATTTAATTTCATATAATCAATCCGGTCATAATGAGGTGTTTCGGCAACATATCAGTGAATAGACGTTTGCTATAAAATTTGTTTTGCGCTAGACCATAGAAAAGTAGTTGTCAAGAAAACAACTAGCTATTATAAATTCTGAATTTTCAGATGTTCGATCGATCAACGCTGGTATCCTCCAGGTTCCAATTTTTGGGACATTTATTATATACATTTTTCATAAAAGATGTTGTTGACATTATAGAATCATTTATTAGACTCTTTGTTGATAATACACCATTAAATATAATAGTCGATCTTACTTGGTGAAAGCTTAAAACTCTGGTATGGAAACGATACATGAATTGTCCAAATGTTGTCAAGTTACGTTTAATCCGGATAAGACTGAATCGATGCTAATATCAGATAAACGGAACTATAACCACCATCATATATTATAAATGGCAGAATAAACGTGCAACAAGTTACACATGCAGAAACATATGGACATTATATGAAGCAATGGTGCCACGTTACACGCGCATATTAAATATATTTCTGAATGAACTTGGGAGAAATAACATTTACATTCTTATTTGAAACTGTATTGATATTCTTTGGAAAATAAATAAAGATATTAAATTATACTAAGTTGTGACTACGTAGATCACAACTGGAGCTCATGTACAATGGGGGAAATAAAAGATCTCTTAAAACAGACGTTGAGGCGATGAGCATAATAACTGGCACGACCAAAAGTGCATCTTGTACGCTACGTACCATGGAATTATTTCGGAATGCCTAAGCTCTAGCCATTACAAGCATACAGTGATTCATTTATTTAAACTTTATCACGGATTTGCTCAAGTATATTGTCAAGTTGTAAATGGACCTTTATTATGGAACATGATGTTTACTCCACTCAATCAGTAAACGTTAATCGACCTCCAGTGTGTAGAAAAAAAACATTCTTCCATAAGCACCTTCACCTTCTATGATTTGAATGCGGAAATTGGTACCCGTAGAAACAAGAAACAATATTTAATATTTCATTGCATAATTTCAAAGAATACTTGAATTGAATAAAGAAATAATACTCCAAAGTATCTTTATGGAACGATAGAAGGTCACGTGTTATACGTACTACTCTAAGAAGGAAGTGATGTATTTTACATTGCGAGCTATATACGAATCATATATCAAACTAGAAGTATTGCTTTTAAGAAGAAATATAGAATGCAAAACACATTTTATAAAATGTTCAAAATATTCTGATCTTATCCAGACTTTCTCTTCCGCTCATCATTGAAATATTATTATTTGGCAACCCTACATTGTCAATTGAATATAACGAGCAAATAATTTTGACTGTGTGAAGGTTCATTAGAATGACTAAAAGATTTCAGAAATACACATTTACATTTTCTAACTTTAACAATTGAAAAGGTTTCAGTGACATTGAATCATACTTTAAAAAATGATTATTTGTCACAAAATTGATTCGGTAAAAGTTCAGGTAAACGTATTAACCGATCAGATGAAACTCATTTAGCATTTCCCCTGAAAGCTTATATAAATGTAAAAATAAACACGACATTTAAGAAAGCTTATACAAATATAAAATTAAGGCGAAATGTGTTTTTGATTTACTAAAAAAATTGCTCTCACTAATCGTATCACAGTGACCATCAAACTATACTTCGTATAGATACACCGAGTGGTTTAATAAACGAGCGATTAAAATAGAACATACCTAATTTTTTAATTCGATAATTCCGTTATATGTATATGAAATATCTGGACCCGGATGAGGTTGATAGGAACTATATCAAACCCGTTGAAGTAACTAAGACTGAGAAAGTAAAACACGTTGGCAGGTTGAATCTTGTTCGCCTTAAGCAATGACCATGCCAGGTATAAATATGAAACGTACCATTGCGTTGGAATAGATAACGTGTCCAGATTGGTCTCATCACAAATTAACAAACAGCATTGAAAGAAAGAAATCTGCACAATATGCTTTCATTTTTACAATACACCAGAAACGTTATTAAAGCACAAAGGAGTGTCACAATCATTGGCAGCTCTATAAATATAATGCCTGCTTTGAATTTGCAGTAAGATTTACACAAATGGACCGCATGAATTAAACGTTCGTTATGTTGTTTGTTGTCCATTCAAAGTGTCATCGTCCCTCAAAATTATAAAAAGAGCTATGCAGCAATCACATAATGTAAAATCTCAATACATTCAGCAAACAGATGTCACATTAGCGATAAAAACGTTGAAGATATTAAAGTAAGCAACAACGATGATCATGATCACTTAACTGGAATGTAGAGAGTTCCTGCTGATATCAAATGTACCTTAAAATACAAATATCAAGCCTTCGTCCCTTTTCTGGTAGTTTTTTTTATTTTTTTAATAGAGATATCCAAATTATTATTGCATTCTAATACAACACTTTAATATCAAAACATGTCTATAGAAACATTGTGTCTGATGGGGATTCATAAAAACGATGATATTAAGTTTGACTTATTACAAACGAATACAATGCTGCCGAAGTTTTCCCTGATGAGCCAGCCGGTGCATCAATTAGTGAATTTTAAGCGATATTCTATTTATTTATGAGGACCTAAACGAATGAACGTTTGTAAAAGAATAAAGCAATGTGTGATCAAAATAAACTCCAAGATATATATAATTTGTATTTTTAAAAGGAAAGAAAATTAGGAAATGAATTTCTTGAGACCTTATGATCTTGAGATGTTGAACATCAAAATGAGCAAAGAAACAACGAATTCTTGCGATGATGAATTTTATTTAGTAGAAAAGGTACAACAATTTTACCTATTAAGACATTAGTGCCTTGCACGGGAAAGGAAATTAAAACGTCATTAAAGGTGCGTTTCTGTTTTTCTGTTTTAAAGTATATAAAATCTCTCATAGTTGATGATATCATTGTTAGTAAAGATATTTTTCGTTGCTTTTATTACATTGATATAGAAGACGAAAAATAGCGTGCATTTTCTGTGAATGTCACAATATGTGCATTCCTGTGATGAGGCAAAAATATACTTATCGATTTTCAAACTGTCTACCACTGCAATCCAGTCTAGTTAGGTTAGTTGTTTCATTTTTTAAGTCATCAATATTCACATGCCATCAATAAGAAGCAAAGCAATGGATCTTGGTTAGTAAGTACATATCAAGCATCAAGTCTAACCATACGTCTAATTTGACTTTGGTGACTATTTTAAACACCAAATTCTATCATAAGTCTTCTTGCAAAGAAAGACTGAACAGATGATAATACTATGATTGGAAAAAAAGAATTATCAGATATTTAATACAAATAACATTATCCAACAATTACATACCCAATTATCACGTTTTAATTATCTAGTAAACATATGTATACATGCTTAAAACATAATTGTTTAATCTAATTCTTTTGAATTAATTTGAATGTTCCCCCTGGCTATCATACACAGTTTTTTGAGTTTTATAAATTTCATTTCCTTGTACTGATTTGAAAGGTGAGATCTTGTTGTACTTAGTCTAATTTAAGATCACAGCTTCTTAATTTATTATCGTGAGCAGTTCTAACATGAAGCTATCTGCAACGATTCTCAAATTCTTTTATCACTTGCATTAATAATTTATGTTTGATTTTTATTTTTCATCAAAGAAATATGTAGTAGATTCTTTAACCTGTTGCATAAGTTGAAATTCCTACGAATAAAACGCATTTGGCTGACTTTCTATGGTGACAGATTTTGTCATGTTAATGAATTCTGAAACTTTACAGGTGTACTTTCCCTGCTCGTTTTGCACAGTATAAAAACAGCTCTTCAAATTAATCATAGGAGAATTAAGAACAATGTTGATTAAAGCTGTATTACCTGCCATGATATCATAACGATGTAGCTACAGAATAATTTCCTTCTCTGTATTTATCACTTACAGATTCCAGAGCACAAGGATTCAGATGACAAAAAACTGCTAGCATCTGATGCACACTGCTAGTCTGAACTTATTTCGACGTATCACAATCTGTACAGCTTCAGAACCAGGGTTTTGCGCAATCTTTGTCACTTACCTCTACATTCTCAATTCATTAATTTAATATCTGTGTTTTTTAACCAAGATCTTTGTTTCTCAATTTTTGCTTTACCATCAACTTCGTTTTAACCATTTATGTCATCAGGACTGGATATAAAGAAAAAGCATTATTCAGTTGGTTTCAATACCATGTCATCAATTCCTTTTCTCTCAATTTGTCATGTATCACTGATCTGCCAAATTTGAGTTTATGTGACACATTTTGCTACTTTTTGTAGGTTCTTGGGAGGCAGAATATATTCCGTGTCGTACTTAGCTCTGCTGACCATTACCAGATGCTGTTCTACCTTTATTGTTTGCTTGTCTTTTTTATGTGTTTTTTATTTTAATTTCAGTTCATAAGTCGCTACCAACTTGGCTGCTTATAGGTATCTGAACAATTCTCAGCTAACTGCTTTGATTGTGCTGATGGTGGTTGCGCCTCCTCCGTTACTATCGCGGTATAGGGGGTGTTTTTAAATATTTGATTATCTTCGCGCTTAACAGCTTAACATGTCTGAATGTTATCATATGAGCAGCAATAAGCGTTAATAGCGAACCGTATCGGAAACACACTTTGCGCGCATATATTAATCAACGAGACCTGTATGATTGGATGCTTTCTTTGCTATGCTAACGGTTATTGAATTTGTCGCTTTTGCACATGGACAAGGATCCCCGGACATGTCAGAGGATGCAATAGGTGAGTTAACTATGTGATATTGGTGAGCTGGAGGAAGGCACTCAATGGCCCGCCGGACTGATACTGTTAATTAATACATACGATATAGCTTATACGCAGATAACTCCTGGACATACACATATCGGGTTGGATCGGCGAACCTTTGAAGCCTGACCGACGCATAATTTGTTTCATGAATTGTTACAAGTTATCTCTGAAGACACTAAGCTTTCTTTGGAACACTTGTTGTAATTGTGCATTAGTGTAACATACATAATCTCAACATAACCTGAAACAGCTAAGCAATTTGGCGGCTTCTATATGCTTGGTGTGTGCCGTCTGGCGAGATCCATTTTTATGCTGTTACGACTCTGTGATTATAAACTAAGCAATAGAAAGAAGCGAAACAAATAATGTATTTATCAATGTTATAAATGAAAATTTAGGAATGTACAGTATTATAAAGAAAATCCAAACCAATACTTGCAAATTTCTATTAAAGCCCAATTGAATGAAATTTCCGTATAAATTTCAAAACTGGATAGGTATTGGTCTGCCAAAAATCGTGATGTGAAAATGGCGTCGTCCAGAGCTCTTTTGAATAATTTACAACAGTGCCAAAATATATTATAGTCCAATGAGCACTTTCTATTTACACTGAGCAATCCAAACAAACGTTTATTTCCTCCCAAATAATATCTAAGTTAAATATAAAACACGTCTGCAGACTTGATGTTACGACAGGAACATACGAAATAAGATTGACACCAAATAAAAAGACATGCTCTTTATATACACCTTCAAGGGTCTATTACGACTATATATCATAATATGCTCGATGTGAAAGATCTTATTACTCAATCAATTAATTAAAAATACCTATTCATGTGACCTAAAATATCCAAAAATAATTGATATGGGTCTTCTAAGATACTTCCTGACCTCTTTTTCCCAACTGGAAAAGACTGAATCTCGTAAACATATTTACTAATAATTTTATTATTAATAAATGTAAATACATACCGAAGCACCTATTTGTCTACGTTCATGTCATCTTAATACTGACCCATGCACGTGCACCCAAATCCAGCTTTAGATAATTAGTAAATGTTGCAGCCATAAATACATTTTTTTTAAAAAGAAGATAAATATACATAACAGTGTCCATTTGCGACAGACTCACTTTTGAAAATGATCAAGACCAATTCATGATGATCGCTCTTGAGTGTGTAAATTGAGTGGCTGTAATTTTTTTGTCACTGCATACCCCGGATAATCATATCAAATCATATCTTGTTGTTCACAAGGGTCTTTTTCGCACCTTTTACTTTGCACATGTTTGCTCCATCCACGGTCTTGAAGCTGTATGTCTTTAAGCGCAGCGGTGGCATACAAACTCGGGTAATTACCGTTTTGGACACTCATCTTAAACTTATTAACCTTTGGGGATTTTGTTCAGCGCTGTAGAGAAAGTGTTCCATATAACAACCACGTTTGTAATAACCACTCGTGTCATACAACTCAATATCCTCAGTCAGGTCGTGATTGATTGTCAGTTTATAGAAGTCATCATCCATACCTCATTTGATTTTGCGGCTGTGTGCAGTTGTATGATTAGCGCAGTGTCTGATGAATTCCAAGAAGATTTTTTAAACTCCATTATTAAGGGAATACGTGTTAAAGTCAGTCCTTGGATGAAAATACAGCAATAAATTTTTGTAATAAACCACTTACGTTTCCTTGTTTGGCATTAGAGATGTAAGTTTTTCCGTCTCTAAGTATTTGGCTGTTCAATTTCCTATCACAGTGTTCTGATAAGGACTGAATAGGTTTTTCCTGCGGGGTAATGTTTTCTGGTGCAAGCGGGTGTTCGTTGTCACTGGCATGCAGGTCTAGTGGATATTCCAAGACTTCATCCAAAATGTTCCCTTTAGAAGACTCTTCTGGCATGTTTTAGGTAGTCTATGAACGTATCTATGTTTCTGTGGAGTTAACAGTCACCACAATCTTCCTGTAATATTTTTGATAGGTTATCCAGGTGGTAAACTTTTCTTTGTCATAGCCATGACATTTTGGATTGTTTTTCTTGATATTTTTCTTGCTAACCAGCGAAACGCACCCCACAGCATTATCCCTTTTTAATAAACAAATGTGTATTTATGTTAGATATTCTCGTGTGACACTAGTCTGTTGTAGATGTGACTCTCAACTCCTTCCAGGGGTGCATAAGTAGTTTGCTGGATCACGTTGCTAAGATATGTTAAATGTAAAAACACCATAGAAGATGTACGTTGGATACAATGTCAGACATTCTGCAAAGACTTAAAAGCCATGGGGTCAATATGAGTTGCTGTTGTTATGCATATCTGTATTATGTGCTTAATTTATATCCGTGACTGACGGTTGTGGAATTAATTCCTACTTGGATTTTGTTACGAATCTTAGAAGTAAACACAATGTTTTCTAATATATGAGTTCAAGGCCTAACATTATTTTTGCAAACATCAAATATTCTCGAAGCAAACTCGTTTACAATTTGATGTAATGTACTGTTAGAAATTAGTCACATGTAGGGAATTTCAGAATATTATGTTTTCTCTTAGGTCAGCTAAAATAGTAAATACAGGACTTCGTAAACAATTCGTCAGTTCTGTATACTAATGGGTTTGCTTCCTCTTTTTTCTGTTACATAGACCTAGAGTAGTAACAAGAATTGAGGTTTCGTCAAGAATACGAATTTATTTATATCATTCAGAGACATTACAAATTGTTTTAAATATTTAAGTTTGTTTCGGAAATTGTATTGTTACTGGTAGACATGTTATATTTACATCTTTGAGAAATCTTTAGTGAAACAAGCAAGCATTCACAAAGTCACCTACTACCTAACAAGGGTAAGAGACTATGAAAAAGGACGAGTTTCTTTGGTTGCCAGAAACTATGAGAGAGAGAGAGAGAGAGAGAGAGAGAGAGAGAGAGAGAGAGAGAGAGAGAGAGAGATGAGTGGCAAATATAAATGCGAAGAGAAGAAATGGAAATGTAATATATATTAAATGAATTTGAACTGGCTCGCGCACATATATACCCTTACATAGAAGTTCAGGATTTTATGTAACCATGAATATTAGGTTCGTACCCCTGTTTAAAAGAATGAAGTAGACAAATACATTCCTAACTTCGTGTAAATACTTTCTTCACTTCAAGAACATTGCTCAAACCTTGAAACGTTCAAGAGGGCATTGAACTTTGTTATTACAATGTGTACACTTCACTGTCTGTTCAAAACACTTTTGACCTAGTTAACAAATGTATCTTAATGGTTTTTTTAAAGTTGGTACCTGTGGCATATCGAAATTTGCTACAGATAAAGAATAACTGTTTGAATGGTCGTGCTTAGCTAAAAAGGTTGATACAGATTACGATAATCTCTGACATCTCATATTAACTCAAGAGTTCAAGTATTGTATCCATAGTGATGTCAAGACCAATTTTGATGAGCAAGAGGTGGAAACGTCGTACATAAACTATGAGCTAATTGTTAATTGAACATGGTAATAACGTCAAGATACCCGTGGTGAGTCAGCTTTATGCTCGCGAGAACAACCAATGCGTGGATGGATATGGTTGGGCGATGCTGAGATGTTGTCTGGATGTATAGATAGAGGTAGTACCTTTGTTGTCTAGCAACTGCATTCTCTGAGTGGACGGACGCACTAGTCCTCATCCATCTCCCAAATCAATCACGTATGCGTATAAGACGGAATTATTGTCGGCATTCCCCGGTACACCGCTTCCACTGGCGGGCCAAATGACGTTGAGGGGGTGATATTGCATCACTAGGCTTATGCACTTCTACAGAAAAGTCCCACGCTAGGACGGAAGGTCTCTACAGATCAACGGCCAAGTGTTCGGGACCAAGACGCACCATATATATTCGTGGATCGCGGCTGAGGTTCACCACCTCTGGTTCGAAATAGCATGGAAGGCAGATCTCTTCAGCCGTGGTTGGCCATCTGCCTTGGAGAGGAAAACTCCGATATAAAGCCTACGGCCTGTGGACCTCGCTGTCACCGTCCTGGCTTGCTGGGCCATGGCAAATGAACGTCTGGTTTAAAGGGTGGGGACAGATTCAGCTGACTGCACTCCGCCTTAAAGCTCCATTGGGCCGGCATAGAGGAACTGTCTACTGTCTACTGTTTACGTTCGACTCTATCAAGCCCTGCATCGATCGGAAAGGGGCAAAATCGGTAAGTGAAAGATGTCACTGGAGGCCGCTGTCCCAATCCTACATGCAGGCGACTCAGGCCTTTGGCCGTCTGATGTTGATCCGGAGACGACACCATCACCCGGCAGCAGCCTGAGTGACCAAGTAGCCTTTACGAGGGACAGCACTGTTTGCTACTCAAGAAGTTAGGCCTAGAAAATGTGGCCTAACCAAAGCTCGTCTCCTTACCCTCCCCCCAGTTGGCCTGTCGTAGCCAACGGGCATCTTTCAACGCGGTCTAAACATAACAGAAAATACAAGGCATGCCCCACCTGCCTCACATTGTGGAAAAAGACTAACATTGGCCTGTACGAACATCAGAACAATGCTAGACTCAACCGACAGCAACAGCCAGAATGACGCTTTGCATTAATCGCACACGAACTCTCTAGCCTTTGTGTTGACATTGCTGAAATTAGCGAAGTCCACCTTTCAAAGGAAGGAAGTCTGAGAGAACTAGGCAATGAATACACCCTCTACTGGCCAGGAAAATCAAAGACTAGAAAACGACTTTCAGGAGTCGGTTTCATGGTCAAGGACTCAATCGCCACCAAGCTATCAAACCTTTACACTGGTCATACGGACCGCATCATATCCATACGTCTCCCGTAGGAAACCAAGAACACGCCACACTCTTCAGTGTATATGCTCTAACACTCCAGGTAGATCCTTTTGAAAAGGACAAATTATACGCTGAACTGCGCAGACTTATAAAGAGCGTCCCAGAGAACGACAAAATAATCATCCTCATAGATTTCAATCCCAGAGTGGGCCGAGACTCAGAAGCCTGGAAAGTCGTTCTTGGGAAACATGGCGTGGGTGGCTGCAATGATAATGGGAGCCTGCTTCTTGAATTTTACGTAGAATAACAGCTCACCATCACAAACACCATATTTCAGCCGAAAGACAGCCTGCAAACGACCTCGATGCATCCTATATCAAAACACTGGCACCTAATCGATTACATCATAGTACGCCAGAGGGACTTAAAAGACGTACAGATTGCTACACAGAACATCGTCTTGTCCGCTGCAAGTTCGACTTCCACTTCAAGCTTAGGCCCAGACAACAAGGAGGTACCCCGAGAAGGAAGCTCCAGATCAAGAACCTTTTGTGTGCAGTGTCATGGCAGAATTTCAAGAGAGCCTGCAGTCTAGACTTGAAGAACCTAATTTTCCCACCAGATCTACCTCCGGAAGTAATCCTTGTATTCAACACTAAGAAAAACAAAGACTGGTTTAATGAAAACAACCAAGAAATCCAAGTGCTGCTTGCCAAGAAGAGATCATCGTACCTAGCCCACCTTGCTCAACCATCCTGTCCACAGAAGAAAGCAGCCTTCAGACTTATTTGCAACTCCCTTCAGTGCAGGATCCGAGACATACAAAATGAATGGTGGACAAAGCTTTCAGAAAGAACCCAGCTGTACTCTGAAACTGGTGACTACAAGGGGTTCTATGAAGCGTTGAAAACAGTGTATGGTCATTCCTTCCAAATACAGATCCCCCTACGGAGTGCAGATGGCCAAAGGCTGCTCACTGACAGGGAATCTATCATGAACCGCTGATCCGAGCAGCACGTCAACACCCTTTGAAGCACTATCCTTACAGTCCAGGAGCCAGCTATTGATCGCATCCCATAACAGCCACCAAAGATGGAACTCGCCGAGGCACCCACACTGCAAGAGACTACAAAAGCCATAGAACAGCTGAAGACTGGAAAGACTGCAGGAAAAGATGGCATCACCCAGAGATATGGAAGAGTGGAGGCCCAGCACTGCACACCAAACTCCACGAGTTCTTCGTTTGGGAGCGAGGGAAACTTCCACAAGACCTCCGAGATGCAATCGTCATTACCTTGTATAAAGCCAATGTGGCAATGTCTGACTGCTCAAACTACCTTGGAATAACTCTGCTCACCATTGCAGGCAAAATATCTGCTAGAGTGTTGCTGAACAGACTAGTGCTCACCATTGCAGAAGAACATTCTCCAGATAGTCAATGTGGCTTCAGAGCCAACAGGAGCACAACTGACATGATGTTAGTCCTAAAACAGATAGAGGAGAAAGGTCGAGAACATAACGAAGGACTGTACATCACATTTGTGAACCTGACGAAGGCATTTGACACGGTGAGCAGAAATGGACTGTGGAAAATCCTTGAAAAGCTCGGCTGTCCTCCAAAGTTTCTTACCATGGTCATTCAACTACATGAAGAACAGATTGGTCAGGTCAGAAAAAATAACAACCTGTCACAGACCTTCCCCACTGTAAATGGCGTGAAACAGGGCTGTTTTTATTTATCCCCCACACTGATCTCAATCTTCTTCAGCATGATGCTCCAAAAGGCAACAGAAGATCTTGATGATAAAAATGGCATCTATATCAGATGTCGCACTGATGGTAACCTCTTCAATTTTAAGGCGATTTCAGGCCCACACCAAGACTTTGGAAAAACTGATTAGAGAACTTCTTTTTGAAGATGATAATGCCCTTGTTGCCCGCACGAAAGCCGCCTTACAGCGCATGACATCCTGCTTTGCAAAAGCTTGACAGCTCTCTGGACTTGATGTCAGCCTAAAGAAAACTGAGGTACGTCACCAGCCTGCTCCCAAGGAAGAGTACCGGCCACCAAGCATCTTCATTGCCCAGACAGAGCTGAATGTAGTCCACCAGTTCACCTACCTGGGCTGTGTGATATCCTATGATACCAAGATCGACAAGGAAATAGACTACAGACTGGCCAAGGCAAACAGCGCATTCGGCAGACTCTTTAAACAAGTGCGGTACAAAGCCAGTCTCAAGAGAAATACAAAGATCAGCGTCTACAGAGCTGTCGTACTGTCCACCCTCCTATATGGCGCCTCCTTGAACGCTTCCATCAGCGCTACCTCCGCACCATCCTCAACATCCACTGGAGTGACTTTATCACCAACACGGAAGTCCTCAAAAAAGCAGGGATCACCAGCGCTGAGGCCACGCTCATGAAGATATAGCTACGCTGGGCAGGGTACGTGTCCAGGATGGAGGATCATCGCCTGCAAAAGATTGCACTGTGTCGTGCTCTGTCTACTGGCCACTGTGAAAGAAAGGCACTTCTAAAGAGATATAAAGACTCCTTGAAAACTACCTTCACCACCTGTGTCATCGTTCACCATCAATGGGCATCACAAGCTGCTGGCCATGAAAGCGAGCGACGTAGAGTTCGTCTGGCTATTGCCACTTTTGAACAAAACAAATTGAGAAGCTTGTAGGAAACACGATGGGGAAAAAAACTCGGGAACCATCGACAGCACCCACCACAAGCCAGATACTTTTCTGCAGTCTCTGTGGACGGACGTGTCTGTCACGTATTGGGCTCTTCATACACCAGCGCGAGTGCAATAGACGTGGACATCCCCCTTCCTAAAAATTCGCAAGCGAAATCAAGACAACACCATCATTGCTTCTCCTGGATGTCCATGCCTAATGATCGATGTGACAACACGATGAGAAAATGTGCACAAAATGATCCAATACAACTGCAAAGACTGATGTTTCGGTTGCGTTTATCAAAGGCTAAGTCGACACGTATATGTTATTAAAAGTTTTCAAATGAGCGGACATTGCTGATGTTGGAAGGAAACAATATGTGAATGTAAAAATCTGCGAGCATTCCAACTCCCATATCAAAATTATGGCTAGTTACACCCGCTTGTCATATAAATGTAAAAATAAAATCTTACTGGCAAGATATGGGGGTCTGTTATTATTTATGTTCGTTGAACAGAGACAATGATGGAACGATCCTGATGCTGAAGCTAAAATATTAGACTTTAGGGATTCTTAATTTACGTCAGATCCGAATAACGCGTTTTTTTTAAAAACATTTTCGGTTGCAAGCAATTTCAAGATCAGCAAGTTTGAAAGAATAGACATACATGACATTAATATTGAGGATGAAGCAATATTAACCGTCTTCGGTCTTTATAGTTGAGACCGCTAACCTTGTTTGCATGGCAGATGCAGCGTTCGGGGAAAATTCTCTGCAGTTCAGTTGGGTCTTGGATCAGCTGGGTGGGCATGACATAATTGATAATAGCTATTTACTACTTCTTGTAGATTAATATCTGCGTTCAAACGGCGTTAATAATCGCTGGTATAAGTCAAATATCACCTTAACCGTTGGGATTACCCAGATGTTCCAATCAAAAGCCAGGGACGGTTTTTAAATCGTTGTCTTAGCACTCGAAACGGCCTGTTGCGTGAAGCTACGTTTCCTGTAGTAGAAAAGGCTATGCCACTGTTGCGCGTGATATTGTCCTGAGACTGCTTCTAAAACAACGAAGTAATATTTATCGCCAAATATGTGCCGTCTGCATTTTCCAAAAGGCATGCCTTGACTCGAACAGGCAAAAGAAAAACCTGTACTGATATTCAACCAGACGCATTTGACTGTGTAACAGTTTCCATCCAAACCTCGAGAACAATCATTTCCGGCACAAAGTGAGAGCGAAAATAACGTAGAGCTATTCATTTTCTTTTTCATTTCTGTTTATAGTTTCATTTTTTGCTTTCGCTCAAATGACACGGAACTAACGATGTTTATTCTGCGCCTGTAACAACTTTGACGAATTTCGTGCAAAACATATGCACGCAAAAGACGGTGCTTTTGCTCCGTTGCAGTAGTCATCATTAAATGACGTATACAGCAAGTCTTACCATATGGTTTTCGATTCAACGTTACCTTACTTCAAATATTTTGTTTATGTAACAACAGCTAAATACTCTTAATTCGTCAAATTTTAATTGGTAAATTAGTCACATTATCCCCATTTCAGTATTTTGTGTTCAAACAATACACATTCATAGCATTGGAAATGGGTTGATTATAATAATCTAACTTCTCTAAAATATACACGCTATATTGATAGAATAATGTATCATTAATTATAGATACATTATTTCCGTAAAGAACACATCCGTAAATTCTGCTATTATTATGTCTTGCGTTGGACCATAGCGATTTGCTGTCATTAAAATGCTTAATATTTTTCTATACTCGTAATGGAACAACGAATTAAAATAAACTAAATAAATATGAACTTTTTAGATGTTTGCTCGTGGGCTTAAGAGCAACTTTTAACCTAGTTGAGTGAGGTATACGTGTCACTTTTCCTGCATTTCGAGACAATACTTTTTCTGTATACCACAATCGCTACAACAAGTAACAGTGCACCACCTCCTGCACCTACTCTGGAAAGAAAGATAAAAAGATAAAAGAAGATAAAGTCAATTTTCATTTTATGTAGCTTTGGATCGAGCATTATAAACTAGATGCCGAGATGATTTTCAATCATGCTTCATTGTTACATATCTATCTATCTATCTATCTATCTATCTATCTATCTATCTATCTATCTTATCCATCCATCCATCTATCTATCTATCTATCTATCTATCTCTTTCTCTCTCTCTCTCTCTCTCTCTCCCTCTCTCTCAATCTCTCTCTCTCTCTATCTATCTATATATCTCTTTCTCTCTCTATCTTTCTATCTAACTATCTATCTATCTATCTATCTATCTATCTATCTATCTATCTATCTATCTATCTATCTATCTATCTATCTATCTATTTGATTTTAGAACTTTCACAATTATTCTGATAATAGCTTCATATATTAACGACATTTCTTCCGGAATGATTCAAGATGACATTATGAACGAGAAGTAGACTCAAATTCGCTACACCAGCTATATCATATAACAAAATTCACATTCAAGTATCAAAAGATAATGGTTACTTCCAAAAATATTACGTTGTGTGTGACTTACTTCCTCTATGTCTTAAGTGATTTTATATATTGTTGTCCATTCCGTGAAATAAATGAAGTTAAGAATATAAATGGAAATATGTCTTTCTGATGTGAAAAGATACAGAAACAGAACTAAACATGAGGTGTGAACATTGTACCCAATATATATGACGTCCTTGCTTGGCGAGCTTGCATCAGGTGATGTAACCGGACATGCGTACTTGCTTATAAGCTCGAAATGCTGAAAGGAGCATCAGTAAGTTATATGTTAGGCAACACCATCATCAAAATACGAAACTATTGCAAGATATAATAAAGTCATGTGGAAGGTCTATCTATTTATCTATCTATCTGATTTTAGAACTTTCACAATTGTTCTATTATATATATATATATATATATATATATATATATATATATATATATATATATATATATATATATAATCATTAAATATTTCCCAGTAGCACTCTGCAATACCAAATACTTTTTAGCATGCTAAAAACAAAATGATTTTAAACAACCAATATCATAATTCTTTAGAAAACTCCACCAATAATATTTAGCTAAAACAGCCATTGTAATATTATTCTTATTTTTAACAACTGTACAACTGTATTTGAATTAGCATGTCTTATATATTCTGATACAGGAATATTTTATATATCTTATGTCTCTCTCTCTCTCTCTCTCCCCTTTGAGATACACGGAGTACACGATGTTAGTGTAATATGAGTTGTGAGTTATTCTGACGTGTGTGTTATACTCACATATATAGAGCTTTGGGCAGGCTGTTCACCAATTGCTATCAGTTGTGCCTCAATGTTGTGGTTACATGTCAGATTGACAATTGATCGTCTGAATCAACGAAAAATGTATGGAAGCAAATATTAAGATATTTATGTCAGACTGATAATTCATCGTCTGAATCAAAGAAAAATGTATGGAAGCAAATATAAAGCTATTTATCGTATTTGTATACGTGATTATTGTATTAGATGAGCCAGATTCTTTTTGTTTACGTTCGGCTTTCAATTGTGCATACGTAGGTACTGTCTTAATTTCAACTTACATAGTATGTTATAATTTGAAAAATTACAAACTTTGCTTGCGAAAAAGATGTCCAGCTTAGAATGTGCCAGCAAGCGAACTTCTTTACAATTCCTTGTTTGCGTCCATTTTTTGTGTGTTGTTGCCATAATCGAAATTCAGAACGTAGTAATCATCAACGTAATATTTTTTAATGTATATAATAGCATTGTCTAGTTGCTTGAATTCTCTCTAATGCTAAAAGCTTGGGTGTTTGAAAACAAACTACATTGCCGTCCTTATACACAATAAAACTATGTATTTAGGAATATTCGTAAGATATAGAATGAAAAAGAATGTGTGTTCAAAGCAATAACAGATGTCAGTATTAGTATACATCTCAACATATTTCCATGACTTTGGAAGCTAATCAAATCTGGAGCGAATTCGCTGTTTTCCATTTGGATTGGGCTGCTTTATGTGTCCGACGAGCAATAGGAGTAGGGGTATTCATTGGTTCTTGATCACTTTTGCTCTAGATTCTTTTTTTCACTTCTGTCTTCCTTACTTTTTTCCTTCTACTGAAGAATGGGTCGACATCACCTATTTCACCCAAGCCTGCATTTCTTCTCGTCTGGGAGTAAGGAAATGTATTAACATGGTTGTCATACTAGAGTAATGAGAAGAGTTTCTCTTGTTTTGTTTGTGTTTTTTTTTCCAACCCTGTAACTGTTTCTGTCATTGTCTTTGTTCCGTACCATTAAATTATTGAAATCTCTCAGAGTATATTTAGCAATCTCTTCTAAAGCCTTATCGTGAAACAGTTGAAGACGTTGCAAAACAATTTCGTACCGTTTCGATTTTTCCGTTTCCTATAAATTTGTTCCATCGATCAAAAAATGAAATTCTTATTGTAAGTGTGACATCGTTTATTTGTACCATTGATCCAGTTCTATCAAAATTTTGTAGGGAACTAAAGCTGTGCTTCCTTATGGTTCAATGGTACAAGTGCTGTGTATTTCCAGAAAAGTGCTCTAGCGGCAGTACCTCTCTTTCTTGAAGGATTGTTCTCGTAGTGTTTTCTTTTTCTATTTAGAGTGTGAATTTGCTGCACCTCTCTTCTGTTTGGTCTACCTTGGAGGTGGTTTGACATTTTATCTTTGTTAAAATGGAACGAATAATGACACCTCCTTACGATTCCTTCAATCTGAGATCAAAATGATTTGTTTTTATGTTTCAGCATCGATTCCTAGATATAATGTCTAAAGTTTATCTGCAAGAAACAACCTAACAGGAGAGAAATGCAGCACGTTCACACTCTAAATAGAAACAGAAAACACTACGAGAACACTCCTTGTGACAAAGCTACATTATGTTTTTCAAACCATCGTCTTGTTTGACGTGTCATATAAATGATGCTTTTCATTACTTCACGTTCTGTCAACCATCGTAAAACTTTTTCGAGACCAACTTCTAAAAACTAGCATTCCATAAATTGCATACAGTGCACGAATCAGTTTTAGAGGAGGATCATATAGAAATGAAAGCATTTTGAATAGCCTTAAAAAGAAAGGAATTGAATGATATTGAATGATATTTTTTGATAGTTTTAGATAGGCGAAAACGAAGCAAATGATTCTACCTCCTTCTTGACACCAATCGCAAACAGTCGGAAGAAGACAACCTTTAGATTGATGAATAAAACACCAGGTGGCAATGGAGTGGCAACGTCATAATCACCATTTAGCCAAGGTGTTCCTACCTGTTTGGCTGGCACTTGAACTTGAGATTTATTTCTTGAACGTTTACAAAAGACCAGATGACAAAATGGGTTTGACTAAAGTCAGACACGATCCTGTGGTCTTTGTGATGAATTCCTACTACTAACAAAATGGATTATCCTTGAATTTCTCTCCGTAATGTGTTAGACGTTGACACTCTTTGTAACCCCACACGTTTTGGACGACGCTTGAGTAATTTTCCTCTGTGTTCAATGACACGTTTGAAGAATTCGGTTTGGTCTTAACCAGTAGGCCAAGCAATCACTTTTGTATATTGACGGGCAGATGGAACGCCTCCCAGCTTTGAAGATCTAACATTTCGTCGCTCACTTTCTGAATGCAAGATGCAGCCATTATAATCTTCGTTCTACTGCTGAGATTCCATGAAGGGCACAAGACATTTTATACACTTCATACATGTTTTCTTTTCAAAATATATACATTTCAGAACCACATTGTTCGTGTGTTTCTATCTTTGATCAGTCAACGACAGTGCCTTTGACACTCATAAATCCATGAGTCTACCCAACATGCTATAAACGCTTCTTGGTATGTATACAGAGTCAACAAAGTACGATAAATGTCTTCTTCACACTGAGGTACACAACTGGAAGTCATTACTATTCGCAACACGTGGACATCTATAAGCTTTTATTGCACAGGTAAATATAGGCGCTTATGGATTTGCATGTACTGTTATAAATTTGCTAGAAAGAATGAGCTGCTAAACGAAATAAAAGAAAGGAAGTCACTAACACACACCAAACGTCGCAATTAAGACAATGTAATCATCTCATCTGTGGAATCAGTTCATTTAAAAGTGATTGGTACTCTTGTCAGTTTTGAATACTGTCGTCAATGTCTTTCCACAGAATTTAGTGTAATAATGATCGCAGACGTCTTGGCAAGGTAAGATTTATAACGTCTTTGCAATTTATCGATGTCGATGTCGCTCCATCCATAGCCACTGCTGGAAATTCAATTCCTTCTTCTGTATAGTATTTCAAAAGAAGCTGTCGGCCGTATGTATAGAAATTATGAGCAATGATTTCCGCGTTTCGATGACTGTTTCCGTAACTTCACCAGAATCATCGGTGGGCTTTAATGTCCATTCAGGAAAGTGAGCAAGAGTACAAAGACTTGGACATATATTCGGACGTTGCTTACATAAATATTCTTGAATGTATTCGTCACAAGCACGATGAGCTAAAACAAATTTGTAGAGGAGTGAATTCCTGTCTCATGTGGACATTCAAAGTCCAAAAATCTAAAATCCACATGTTTCTTATTATTCTTGTTACGATCGTCATTTAATACTTGTTCCTGGTCATTCACATATCTTTGTACCATAACATATCTTTGTACCTAACAATGATATAAGTCGACAATTTGGTCCCAAAACTAGAATCTTTCCTTTTCTGGACAACGTGTGAATTTGGGTTATTATTTTTAACAATATATCCACAAGTAGAACACTCAATTTTTCACAAATAATTTTCAGCTGATGGAATTGTTTCATGCTTTATTGTTTGTAATAGGCAGAGTGCTCTGTGACACAGAACGCGTTGCCGCTTGTTTTCTTCTGGTTCCTCGTTGACAAGGTTTGATCTTTTCAATGATATCAATGTGAAGGAAAAAAAGACAATGATTTTCAAAAAAGAGTATTCTTCAGAAGCGGAAGAAAGAACAATAGAACACATACCAGTAAAAGAAAATTCAAAAATAGAAAGACAATCAGAGAAACAGCGGAAGAAAACTAACCCGTACAAGAGAAGAAATTCAAAACAGAAAGACCTTTAGAGATTGCAAGAAGAAAACGAACTTTGATGATTTGCTTTGAAATGTCATTGTGATTCTGATTTCTCTAGAATATGTCAAAGAAGACGTGTCTCTTTATCTCGATTTTATTGTGGGGGATACCTTTTCTTGCTCTTGTTTTCTTCTTGTTTGTATTTTTCTTATGGATAAGATAGCACACCCTTATTACGAAAGTGGGATGTGAGTTTCATTTTGATTTGGCAGTCATTCAATAGTATATGTTTTCAAAGAGATATATGTGGCCTTGGAATGGGCCGTTGGAGCAATGTTTTAATAATTAAAAGTTTCGCACTTAGCATCAATAATTGCAACTGTCCTAAACATTTCTCACAGTCATGTAATACTCATGTTGTCTCTACTGCTGAGGTAGCAGTGACTGCTAATGGCTGGCGTCTAAGTTGTAGTGGTTAACACTGATGTAAAGATAAAAGTTTTAAAGTCTTGGATCTTGAAGGTTTCTTTCTCTTCGGTCCGTATAAAGACGTTTGATACATTTGATACATTTCAGTGAGGTATTTCAAGTCCACCAAAACATACTTGTAACTCACTAACCATTTTATTTTGAATATATTCCTTCTTCTCATCAAAGATTTTTCTTCCTTTCTTCTTGTTTTCCCGTCTTGTTGTTGGTGTTGTTGAACAAATAATTTTTCTTCTTTCTGACGTTTAAAAAAAAAGTCTCCAACTCTCCCTTTTGTTTTCTTTATCTGAAAGCATCATGCACAGGTCATGGTTGAGAAGGGGTGAACCATTTGTAAAAGTTCTTACGAAGAAGATATCAAATCGAACGGGCTCAAATGGAATTCAGTCTCAGCTGGAAGAATACTTGCTGCAGGAACAGCAGCCGTTGTACTATCAATCCTCGTATACAATGTATCTGATCTTTGCAGGTGTACCCATATACGTAGTGTTCATTTTATCAGGCAAAGGTATGATACTTTGACCATCCTGCAATGGTACATTGTCGAAACGACTCTCGGGCGTGTATATGGAAAAAGAACAGTATCGTTCAGGATAAAGCATTTTTAATTCATACTATACTGAGATTTGAGCCTAGGTCTGCGGGTTACGACACTCATTGCCTTGCCTGCATGTAACAAATTCCTACACAAGCTATTGATACAGATAGTCTTTCATAGCATACACATCAACCTATCGACCCAGTAATTACTTTTCATCTACGTATACAGTCGCTCCGGTTTCCGTGGACAGAAATCAAAGGTTATTATAGTGAATTACAAGTATACACCATAGAGAGCTGAATGTGACGTCACCCGTCAGTTGGTTACTGACTGAAAGATAGCTAAAGAGAGATATTACTCAGTATTATCGCACTCTATGTGTTTTTTATTTTTGGTTATTTCTGTCTGTTCACAACAAACTAAACCTTTTAAAATCTTCTCTAATGTTTGTGGATACAATGTGTTTATAAAACATCCTATTAGTACTGATGTTTGATAGTGTAATGTTTGGTAAGTATAATATGTGTGAACACTTCTTCACTTTTCGCTGGGAAGTAAGTACCAAAGGTCTTGACCATTCCCACTGCGTGTTAAACAGTAGTAAAATTATTGGGTGTTTAGTAGTACTCTAAAAGTGTGTGTCGGATAGATATTAACAATTGATATGGGATAGTACACAAAAGTTGAATGTTGGATAGAACGTTGAAATGGTACGTTGGATAGTAATCAAAAGGTGTGTGTTGTATTGTACTCAAAACGTTAGCTGTTGGATTGTAATTAAAAGCGACTATTGGATAATACATCACTAAGTTTTGGATATTATATAACTATTCCTTTTCAACTGATATGGACAAAAGAAAATCTCAAATCTCATATTAAATATTAACATTTCCAGTTTGTCAATGTTACCATTTTAACATAAAGGCGATATATTTTTAACACTATATTTTCTCCCATTTGTCCGCCTATCGACCCATAATGTAAAATTCCTGTTGTACCCATATCGTTCCACAAGGTTAAATTCCTGTTTATCCCCATACTTTTCAGTCCAACCACTTCGAACAATGTAACCATATAACCCTGTTTCAAGACAACTAATTCTAACCATATAACACTGTAACCTCAATGCTAATTTCTCGTTTATCCAGATAATCGTTTGCCCTTTCTCAACACTAAAGTTCCGTTTTCTTCAAACTTTACCACTAACATTTTATGCTCTAAACCTTACTTTACGATTTGAAAAGAAAACCGTCAGCGTGATTTAGTTAATAACGCCAAAATATATGCAAATAACAAAATGAAAAAAAGAACGTAATTTACCTATTGCCAGCTTTGTAATTTATTATTATTTGTCCACTTTCGTCTTCTATAAATGCTGCTGTGTTGAGATCCCCGACATCAAAGTAGAGGTCCGTCGGTATTCTCGGACGTATCTGACATATCTGGATAGTAAAAACAACGTAAAAAGATTAGAAGCTCTTACAGTAAATAAGTTTCACAATCAAAGCATGTTCTGCTTTTTCTAATCCTTAATGAACATAGCTAACACGCGTGTAATAAAAAATGAAAGCTAGATTAAGATGCTTATAAGCTGATAGAATTACGCTAGGACATTCAAGACTCTAAATTTATTTTACAGTGCATATTATCTGTGTAGTATTATTCAGATTGGATAATGTTTCAACTTTTTAATCACGTACCCAATAACTTATGAATTGTGTCTGACATAATGGCATTATTACTTAAGTTTAGCATGCAGTCTAAATAATTCTTTCATGAATCAGGCTGGTTTGATGTCATGCGCTTTCGTGATGGCAACTTTTTTAAGATCGCTAGAATTACTCGTTCTGCTTGAATACAAGAGCAGAAATCCATTACCAAAGTCTATCAGAATACTCAGAAAAGACTTTCAACCCTTGGACTTCGCATTTATGATCAAACACTTTTCACGTGCTCCGGCGTACGTTGGTACATACCAAACCATGGACCAGAACGGTGGCATAAGTAGTTAAAGTGTCCGCCTAGGATGTGGTTTTCGCGGGTTCAAACCTCGGTCGAGTCATACCAAAGACTTATAAAAGAGGTTAATTTTGGGATTAGTCGACCTGATGTCAGGATATTGTGACTTGGTATGACATGATGTTAATATCTGCTTCATGATGCCCCAATGCTAGTCATCACTATAAACTGCCACAGTGCAGGCATCGTAGCGATATGACCTAAAATGTGTTAAAGCTACGTTAAAAACTCAAATCCTTAAAGCCTTATGACGGTCATTAATGTTTATGCTCAGCCAAAGCCACTCACTCTATACTCTGATAAGTCCCTAAGAATCACACAAGACTGGCTAAACTTGACTACAAAATATAGTACTGCTTCAAATTATATCAAGAACATGGTACGTCATCCACCTTTGTTTAATAGTCCTCTATGTAAATAACTAAAAGTTTGAAGCAGAAACCATTTTTTATTCTTTTCAAAGTCATCTTGACATTTGACCTTTGGTGTTAGGACAAAAAGAACCACACGACCATTGTACTCTGGTCAAGAACCTTGAACCTTGTCCTCGTGTTTCGCCTAAGGACAGCCGCCGTCTTCCTTTTTAGAGTTCTTTTTCAGTATTTGTTTACGACACTGCAAGTCACTGCATTGCTGATAATAGTGGCCTGAGATGGTGTATAGTTCCCCTCACAATAAGGTAACAGCAAAAAAAAAAAGAAAACAAAAAGAAAAAATTATGTATATTATCTGAAGCCTCCTTATTTGATCATGCCAGGCATTTCGTTCTTTTTACTCATATATTGTCCAAAGTACTACATGCGCATTATTATACACCCTAGCACACCGAATCATTTCGCATTGACGTAGTAGTTCTAAATTTTCATACTTGTATTTTGTATTTTTTAAAAATCAGCACAATATGTTACACTTTTATTTCACTGTTAGCATAGCTTTAGAAACATTTTGCGATGGCTTTCAAAGCATAACATCGGTCTGATAGCGACGATGTTAATCGAGATGCAAGCTCTTGTTACAGCGTTTAGTCAAACAAATTCAAACTTGATTTCTTTCGAAAACAGGAGACACAAAATAAAATCAAAGCAGTCGACTGAGCTAGAAAGGTTATGCAGTATTCATTAATTGGACAAGCAAGTCATTGTTAGTGATATGCCCGTGTTAAACAAGAGATACATAGCAAAATACTATTAGTTAGTCTATCCACAACCAAACTGACATTGAATGCCACTTAATTAGACAATAATCTTTTTTTGTTGTTAATTACTGACGAAGTAGTTTCATGGATCAACTATCCAGTTAGATCCCGAAAATAGGAGCAACTCTCATCAATGGTAAATTGATTGACAATGGCATTTTGTTCATATTATAATTTGGCTAAAGTAATATGGCGGTTTTCCTTTCATTAGAATATTTTTTGGGTTTTAGTACATCTTCAAATTAGGAGTGGTGATTTTCATTCTCTTGATATCTGTCAATAGCTGATGTATTTGTCCATACTAAACATAAAATACTTACGCACCCGGGTAACACCATTTTATATTGTTTGGGATGGGGTAATTTTTTTCAGTGACCCGAAATAATTATGCCTAATTGACAAAGTAATAAATAGCAGTGTCTTAAATTTGTTTGAAAAACGTTTCCTTTCATCTCACACAGGCTGTGGTAATTATTTCCAGAGTTACAAAGGACATTTTTAGACCTCTTAAATTTAAGTGATTTTATACCTACACTTTGACATATTAACTGTTCCGTGATTTATTTTTTGAACAGTAATTGTTAGTGTGCGGTACAGTTGCAACAAATGCAAGGAATGGAAATGTTGAAATAATCATCCTATTTTTGACACTGAAAACTGCACGGCATTGACTGACCGATGTCAGGTGACGAATAACAATTGATATAAAAGTCAATTTGAAGTTAGTTTACCGCTACATTGAAGCAGTTCCCTTGGCTGAAATTGTTGCACACGCTGAGAGAATATTTGTCCAGATTATGGATATCAGTAACGTTCTGGAACCTGCAAGGAAACAAATGTATTATTTTTTAAAGCTCGGTAATTAACTCTTCGCGAACGTAAAGTTTATGTCACAAAACAAAGACTTAGCCTTTTCAGCGTTTGCTATAAATTTTATCAACCGACTAAAAGAGTATATAACATTACATAAAGGCTCTGTACAATATATTCTAGAGACATACCTATGATTCATTTTCAATTAAAAAATTTAAAAGATTAAAATTATTTATTTCCGAATTGGAAACCCCTGATAAAAGAAGAGATCCTGGGATTTAAAACTTTTTAGTGTGAGGTCTAATTATATTAGTGATGAGAGAGAGAGAGAGAGAGAGAGAGAGAGAGAGAGAGAGAGAGATAGAGAGAGAGAGATGAGGTTGATAAAATATTCCTGTATCAGAATATATGAGACATGCTGATTCAAATACAACAACACATTAGTTGTGTTTTGATACAATTGGGATCATTTGGAATTTAAACTCCTTCTACAGGGTTATTTTTGACAACACAATTTTCTTTCATTTAAACGTGCAGGTACAATCTATTTTGATAAAATGTATTTATGTGTGCTTGTTACGAGTCTATGCTCTTAAAATAAGTAACAAAAAAGAGTGAAAGACAACAAACTTTGTAAACTTTAACAAATAATTTCCCAAGAATACAAAGTGAAAAGGAAAAGAAAAAAACAACTTAAGGTATTGCAAAATAATCCCAAAATAATCAAAGAATTACAGATACAAGTCCTTGTAATTTAAAGTCCTGAATAAAATTCATTAAAAATCCAGAATAAATCCAAAGCCTGAATGCGTTAATGTGTTTGTTATAGTTCCTAAAGGGTTGATGTGCCAACAGTCTTTTGTTGAATCACAGAGATATAATTCCAGGTTTGAAAACACTATAAATTTTGGATTTGTTTGATCAAAAAGAGGACCTGCTGCAGTTCTGACGTTACGCTACGCGAGCTTCTGCACTGCATTTCTGCTTAGTTCAAGGTCTGTAGATCAGACTGGATGAGACCTCGCCAACTGGAGCAAAGTCAGTATTGATGTGTTTCATGGATGACTTAATTGAATCTTTAAAGCGTTTCTTCTGACCACCATGAGGTCGCTTTCTCTCCTTCAGCTCGTTGTTGAAGATCTACGGTAGTCGTTCTTCTGACATCATCATCATGACGCGGCCTGTGATTTCATCAGCAGAGTGTGTATTCTTGAAATGCCTGCTCGTGAATACCTTAGAGTCTGGAACCCTGTCCTGCCATCGTATTGTCATCAGTTTATTCAATCAGCCCAGATGTTGTTGAATGCTGCCTTCTTGAATGATGAAGTACTACTAAACATACCTTCTTTATCCGATGTTCCAGAAGTCTCCGAATGCCAGCATCGCTCTTTTCAAACCAATATTAATGTTTAAGTGTGGTGGGACCACATAATTAAATGCAGTTGAGTACATGGAATCTCTGAAGGATGCTTAGTTTTCCTCTGCCTTATCGGAGTTTATATCAATTGTATCTAGTTGGTTCCACCGTTCTTTTGGTAAATGCCTGTTTCACACTCTCCTGTTTCACTTTGAAAACATTAATTAAATTTTCGCGTTATGCATTGTGGTCGTCTGCTAGGCTGAATCTGAATATTGCACTTGGAAGTTATGAGCATATGGTGAGTCCACCGTTCTGCTCTTCTTATGACCTTCGTCACTCGGACATCCTGCCTGTCATTTCTTCCATGCCAGATCTTTGAGTGTGGTGCATTCGTCTTGTTGTAGTTTGACAAGTGAAAGACTGAGTTAGTGATTAGGAAGTCGTGTTTAGGGCATTTATTCAGTAGGACCTGTTTGTTGCTGTCGCATGTGCCAAAAACATTTTTGTTAATGACACCTGGCCATATCTGACGATCTTTGTCAACTCTAGCATTGAAATCACCAAGGATTATGAGCTTTCTGCACTTGGTACTTTTGCATTAAGGTACTCCAGGTGTTAATAAAATTGGTTCTTGATCATGTCTGAGTTGGTCATGGTGGGTGCATGAACGTTGATGAAAGTCGATTGTCTTTTTCCAGACAGTGGAACTCTCGTTAATATCAATCTGTCATTCACACGCATTTGGATATGTGCGAGCTAGCTAACTAGCCGTGTGTGATTTATTGTCAAACCCAGAACGAGCTTCATTCCTTCGGCCTCTCAGAAGAAGACGTCGCTGGCTATTACTTAGATACATTTTCCTTCCTCGGCAAGGCGATTTTCACTGATGGCTGCTTGATGAACGTTGAATCTGGCTAGTTCTATATCAGCTAGAGCTGTTCTTCTGTGTGGTCTATCTATCCATTAGTGTGCATACGTTCCAGGAACATGTGGTGAGTTACGACGCCTTTATCTTCTTCTTAGGTTTTCAACCGCTAAAGTGGGATACCCATTAGCCGCGGTATGCTGATCAGGGTTGAAGTACAGCAGGCAATGTTTGGGGCACATTTTTAACCCCCTCTGTTTGTAATTGGCGTGAGCATAGTGATCCTAAAAAGGGCTACTCAGTCAACCAGGGGTCGTCGAGATGCCACTGCTGCTTCGGCTCAGTAACATGTGACCTTATACCCTGAGCCACCTGTGTGCAGGTCTACACCTACAGATCCCTGTGTATCCACACCAGTTGCTTTCTGCTCGCCTATTGCCAAAAAAAATTGAAGCTGTCTGGTGGGGAGTGGAGTAATGTCATGAATTGTGCGTCAGGTGGATTAAAACAAGTGAACGTTGCGCAGAGTCGACTTCACTCACTCGTCCAGGACTGACTGAATCCAGTGGCACGATGATGTCGCGACGTTTGGGGACAAGTCAGGATGGCCGTCAGATCCTACTGTCCACGCAGCTCATGCCAACTGCCTTTTCAGGCGTGGGAGGAGTACATCTGTTCGGGTGCCATATCCACAAAAAATAAATTTCCAGAGGAAATCAAGTGTAGCTATCCACGCTGGGTCAACACTCATAGGTAGAACCATCTACAGCAGGAGCGGACAAAATACGATTTGCAACCCAGATCCTGCACGTGACCTTGTTTTATCCGTTAATTTACATCATAGAGTATGCCTTTATAAACCAAGTTCCGGTCCGCGCCCCTGTAGGAAGTTCACCATTCCGGGTCAACTGTTATAGATGATAGCAGTCGTCGTCCTAGCCCGACCACGAAACAATAAGAATTTCTAATCCTTCGAATACATGGACAGACAGACAGATATAACAAATATTATTACCTTATACCTCTACGTTTTTAAAGTAATTGCCTGACAAATCATTGAAAATATTTGTTATAATGTGATATACGATGTTGTTGTTACATATAGTACATTTTAATAAGTAATGTTCGGTGTATAGTCATTAGTCATATAGACTGCAAATAAAATTTTTGATGTCATGATATTTTCAATATAGATAATATATAAATCTGTAATGCAAATTGCTGGTGATTGTTATGCTATGTGTATTCTGAGATTCGGATTAAGATTTTTCAATTATATTCATAGGTTAATTTTTTTTGTCGTTCGTGGCAACCAAGAAATTATAGTACCTCACAAATAAAAGTGAATTCATTGTCAAATTTTAATATTGTCCTGAAGGCGGAGAGCAGGTTTAGTAAGAAATCCATATTTAAATTTTAATTTGTCTGTGTAATGTTTTTAATCCGAGTGTATTCTCGAACCAGTTCTCTGCTGAATTAATTCTTGATGTATTAGGAGTGCACAATCATCCTTAATGGAGCACATGTACAATGGAGGCAACTCCATCTTACTATTCTTGCAAGTGTGTTATCAGCTGTTAATACTGCGATTTATTTTTTATTGCTAACGGTGTCTCGTTAATCGCCTTATATCAGGTTTGCTTCTTCATTATAGTGATACTGTTATTTACATTTCGTTGTTGTTGTTGATGATGATAATGATGATGATTGCGACGACGATGATGGCGTCGATAGTGTAGTATGCTGTGTGGTAAGGATTGAGAGAACAATGGCGTTAGGGATGATTATAGTTTTTATTAGTACTTTTTGTGGTGATGATGATGGCATATTTGTCATTATTGTCGTCGTCCTCATCATCATCATTGTCATCTAAATAGTAAAAACAGTCTTTGTTTTAGAGGTGTCGTCATCATCGTTGAAACAGTCTTTGTTTAACAAATGATGATAACACTAGTGTGATAGTGGCAATGATGACGTTTGAAATAACTTTCATGGCGACAGATGATTAGAAAACAATCAACTTACCTGGGCGTTCCATTATCTGTCGACAGTGCAGATAGATCTATCGTTACCCCATTGTCCGTTTGACAAACGCAGTTAGAAGTCTTCACGCACTCAACTGCGCCTTTCCATGTGCTGACTGAAGCAAACAATAGAAATAGAAAGCACACACTTTCTATCATGGTAGCATGAAGTTCAAATGAGACCTCAACAATTCGTTATATCCTTATCGATAACTTTTTTTCAAAACCAGAATAGTTAATACGGTCCTGTGCATATACTGCATTAATTAATACATGTTTAAATAAACCCATCAATATCGCAGCATCGCTGATCCAAGGTTAACATGAGCATAAACATGTACCACTTTAAGTGATGAGGAATAATACAATCTACAGTAACTGATCAAGACATTGTTATCAACGCACGTGTTCGTCACTGTATCACTAACGCAGACCACGCAAAGTTTACATTGATATTTAATTCGGAACAAAGTCCAACATAGGTAGATAAATATAATCTTTGTCAACGTGGATTTCAGTAAACTAGAGTGGACAGAAAATACGTTTCCCTTTCTTTGTATAGATTTAATTGTAATCGGTGTATTGATCTGTATCTATGATGAATTTCTGATGGTTTAAAAACAAACGAACAAATTAAAGGACAAACAAATAGAGACTCAGGTATATCACTTGACTGGCGTCTACTTTAAAACCATATGCAAGTGCAACGTTAGAAGGAAAAAAAATCAGTAACAATAGCTTTATTTGACTGCTGATTGGTACACCTTTCACAACTTTGAAAAACTTGCTGTAACGTCCCCTGTACACTTAGTCTAGTTGCTACCATGAATTAAAACTATTTTCTATTTTAGTAATGGTTGCCATAATTAACGGTGTATTAGCGTAATTTTGATAACTTTGAGAGATCCTAATGCATGGGTGTTGTTTATGGAATTTAGTAAAAATATGTTAACTGATTTTGAAGAAGTTGAAAACTATACGATAAACTCACTCGGCATTAAGGCTCGTGAACTAAATATGTAAATAGGTATATTCAGAATAACACTCGAGGGCCCCGAGTGGCCCAGTGTTCTAAAGCGCTCATCGTTACGGATCACTGCCATCTCACCTATGCCTGCATGGGTTCGAACCCAAGGCTCGGCTAACGTGGGTACGTGGGAAAACCCGCAAGTAGCTTCTCGTGGGTCGGTGGTTCTTCCCTGGGTTTTCCAGGGTTCTTCCTCCACCAGTTATACTGGCCACCATGTATAGCCTATCTTGTGCTGAAAAATGGAGTTAAACCCTAGAACAACAACAGCATCAGAATACCATTCTGTGAGAGGGTTGTTATGGTTGGGGTGGGGTGCTCCCAATATTGTATTTAAAGTATTACAGAAGTCCCACCCAGGCTCGATTTTGGTTGGAAGTTAAATTAGTGAAATATAGATGTAAAGCTCCGAGTCTCCAGTCAGCAATGCCAACGGTTAAATGATTGAATACATAAAAACGTGAAATTCAACAAATAACAATTTAATAACAATTCAGTAGTCAAATGATTCGAATTTCCCAAGTACTCTCTTGTAATAGCCTATTGCATCATTTGATTAATAGTGTGAGATAGATTTCCATCTGTCATTGTATTATATTCATCTGTGTATCTACTCTCCTATTCCTCCCAATTCCTTCTCCCCTTCCTCTCGACTTTCTCCAAAGTCCTTCTCCTCCTCGACTTCTCTATACTCCTCATTCTTCTCCACTTTCTCCTCTTCGACTCCTTTTTCTCCTCCTCGACTCTCTCCACCGACTAGACTTTGATCGATTCGGACTGCTCTACTAGTCTCACTTCCGTCTCCTCCTCTTGGAAACTCGGGACTCAACTGAACCGGAAGTTCTGTCCCCAAAAGCTTCTTGTGAAAACACGAGGACTGTATGATCTTTTTTCTTAGCCCTCTCATCTCATGCTACACACAGCCTATAATCAGATAACGGCTATTAAATTTCTTCAGTCACGCATTCATTCACATCGAAATACTCATACATTCTTGTATAGTAAAAGAACGTCATAACAAAAACACGATATCAATTACTTCTCATACATACATCAATAAATTACGTCACATCAGTGCATATTCCTAATCCCATTATACAAAACAATATCATAATAATCAGACTCATATTTTTACATTACAACTCATACAAAGTACACACATATTCAAATATTCATGCTCTAATATAGTCATACGTCCATAGTAGCTAATCTTACATACATCAACCATTTTCTGAACTCACACCTCAACGAAGTAACCTAATAGCGAATTACAAAATTAATTCTGACCAAAAGCTAACAACCTACACAATTCTCTACGCAACATTCAAGCTCATTTCTTAAATACGCATGTAATGAAACACTACAAAGGTAATTCTTCATACAAAACGATGCTAGTAATTAAGTATACATACTACAAATAATTAAAATTAAAATGCCTTAATATTCTGCGAAAATCGAGCAAATAACTTATTGACCTTTTCGAAGCTTTCTCTTTCCTTAGAAGCTCCTAAGTTTTACCGACAAATTACTTTATTTTTTTGGAGGGTGCTCTCCTTTGTTGATCTTCGAAGACCATTTAGGGAGGCCCTCCTGTCCTACTTGTGGTTGTATGTACTATATTTTTTCTTTATTTATAGTTTTCCATCTTTTTGATTTTCAAATATGTTTGTATACATTTGTATACAGTATTGTTAAAAAACATTTTTTTTTACATATTCTATTTTTTTTTCTTATAAATTTTTATAATTTTTTTTTTGTTGAACATTAGGTGAATATTCTATTCAATACATGCGTCATCTTCCAGAAGGTAGGTTTGGTTCAGTTTTGCCTCTTCTTTTCTTTTTTGTCTCTTAAATGCCCTCCTTCTGCATATGTCACTGTTTATTTCCTCTTCTAGCGATGTTGTTGGTTGGGGTTCTTTTGATGTTTCTTGGATTACTTCTACTGGTTTTCCTGTTAGTTGTTGTACTTTCTGTTGTTGTTGATGGGTTTGTTTTTGTACTAATTGGTGTTGTTGTTTCTCTTGTTGTTTTAAGCTCTTATTTTCTTGCTTTTCGTGCCGATTTGTCTGTTGTATCTCTTGTTTTTCTTGCTGTTGTTGGAATTTATTTTGTCCATTTTGTCCATTTTGTTGTCTTTGTTGTTGCCGTTGTTGTTGTTGTATTTTCCCTTTTTGTTGTTTTGGTTCTTGTTGTTGTCGTGAGTGTGATGTTATTTTTCCTTGTTCTATTTGATGTTGTCGTTCATGATCCCCTTGTTGTTGTTGTTGCTGTGTTTTCCCTTGTTGTTGTTCTTGTTTATTTCCTTGTTGCCTCATCGTTGGGACGATTTCCAATGTAGATGTGTAGACTTGTTCTGTGTTCGTTAACTGGTTTTCTGGGGTTTTGGGGCATCTAAGTGGAGTGTGTCCTGTCTCTCCACATCTGTTGCACTTTCTGTGGTATATGCAACCCTTATACCAAGCTTTTGTCAGAAAGCCATGTAGGTAGAAGGCCCTTTTGATCTCTCTTAGTTTTGCTTTTTTCAACTTCCAATATTCTTGTACCGTTGTATATATTGAAACCTGGAACTGTCGCCAGCCTTGATTTCTCTAATCTTATACCGAATATTTCCTCGAATAGGTCAACCGTTTCTTCCAGGGGTATTTCCATTGTAGTTCTCCTGTCCATTCTTGATCTTTTTCAAAATGGGTGCTGGTTCTTTAACTGTTACAGTTTCTCCAGAAATACTTATTTCTCCAAACTGTAAAGCCGATAATTTCCCTCTTGGGCGTATTATATATCCCTCGTATCCTTTTCTGTTGATGGAGTAGATATTTTCTAAAATGTCCGGATTCATGTTTTTAAGGGCTATTATTACTGTAGATGTATTCAGAACTCTTTCCCTCGGTATATGTCTCATGTCTAATTTCTGAGTACCTTCCTGATATTTGCATTCAATAAAAGACCCTTCTTCAGTCTCAATTCTTCTTGTTTTGAAGAACAGCTCTAGTTTCCTTAATGCATTGTGAGCCTCCGCCATGTTTTCTCGTTTTTTTTCCTTGTGCGTGAATAGTGAAAATTATAGTTTTAACATTCTTGCTTCCGAAGTTTGACGCTCCGTATTTCAATGCTCTTACGAGCTGTCTTGGTTGCCAACCTTCAAGCTTCGCTTCCACTTGCTTGCTTAGGCCGCCATACGAGCGAATGATACCGACAAATTACGAGTGGCGTCGTTCTCGTAGTAACCCTAATGATTATGCAATCTGTCAAGGCAAACACTACATTTTTTCTCAGAGTTCTAAAAGTTATAATTCGGATCTAACTTGCTTTCACACCGTCTATCTCAATTCCGATTGGATATCGCTGTGAACCGATCCAATCGAACTTAGCGGACAATGTCACTCTTGCTGCCTGTCAACGTGGGGATGGATGAGAACACGCCTCGGGCTCCCTTTGATCTTAGACTAAGTATTAACACGTAGGTGTTAGTTGTGCGATCAATCGCTTTGCCGATCGAAATTCCGGGTCTCAGGCCGGTCATGTAACATTTCTTAAGAGCTTAACAATAGCCCGCGGCAGTCTTTATACATCAAACACATAGCCGCGGTACTATTTTAAAAACAGGTAGATTATAGTTTATACACGATTTAATAGTTGGGGCTTAGCAAACGTGACACATTCCGAATTGAGAAATATTTATGGTCTTATATGAAGGCATGATTTATTCAGCTTGATACACGAAATTTTAAATAGCGAAAACTTTAAAAAATTTGGTAACAGAGATATAATTACGGATTGGGATATTTTAAAAAATGAAATTAAAAAGTTAGCAGTATATCATTCTATAAAAAGAAAAAAATTACAAGAAATTGAAAAACAAGAAGTTAAAATTCTTCTAAAAGGGAAATTACCAGAGGGAAAGATAAAGCAATTACAAAACCAACTGAAAAAAATCAATGATGAGGAAAATAGAGGGTTTGAATTAAGAGCGGGAAGATACAACACCATGTACAAAAAAGCAAATGGACTATATAAAAGAGAGGAATTAAAGTAAGGGGGGAAAAGCAACTAGAGAAAATAAATGAAAATGGGAGGGAAATAACAGGGAAAAACGAAATGCTAGGGAAAATTAAGGATTTTTATACCAACTTGTATACTTCACAAAACATTGATCTGCTAACTATAGATGAATATCTAAAAGATATTATATGTGATAAGATATCATCAGAACATAGTGACCTATGTGATGATTTCATATCAGAAAATTAAATAAAAATTACAATCAGTCAGCTAGCGAAAGGGAAATCCCCAGGGAGAGATGGACTCACGGCGGAATTCTATAAAATAAAATTCCAAAGTGAGTTAGCGCCGATTCTGGCAAATTTATATAATAACATTCTTTTAAAAATGACATGATGACGGAAACAATGAGAGAAGGGTTAATAACAATTATATAAAAAGTAAAGGGGATAGGGAAAACCTAAAATATTGGCGGCCCATCTCCCTCCTAAATATAGATTACAAGATTTTAAGCAAAATTTTAGCAAATAGACTTAAATTATGTCTAAATGAAATCATAAATGTAAACCAGTCGTGTGTGGGGAAGGGACGAAATGTGCAAAATAATATCTTAAATATAAGAACGATAATTGATTATGTAAACGAAACAGGTCAACAAGGTGCTATGGTACTTTTTGACCAAGAGAAAGCTTTCGACAGATTGGAAAATAACTATGCCCAAAAGGTATTAGCGAAATTTGGATTTGGAATTAACTTCCAATACTGGACTAAAATCCTGTACAATAAAATAACAGCTAGAGTACAGGTAAACGGCGCTGTCACCGATAAATTTGATTTTCAAAGATCGGTGCGGCAAGGCTGTCCACTATCTATGCTATTATACGTAATAGCAATTGAAATACTAAGTATCAAAATACGGAATACATGCCGATGACTGTACTAACTTCGTAAAAGACCAAAATTCATTTAAACACCTGCAAAAGGAATACGAATCATTTGGAAAAGCATCAGGGTCGCAATTAAATCATGATAAAACAGAAATACTAAAAATAGGGAACTGGAGGGGAAACCACCCTGGTTTACCACCACACTTGATCAAGGTAACTGTTAAAGCTTTAGGAATCTTCTTTGGGAAAAACGAAGAAAGAGAAAATTACAAAAATATATACAAATAAATAAAAGAGAATATCGAAATCTGGGCACTAACGCCATTATGCATAACGGAGCGTGCACAAGTAGCAAAAACATACATGTACTCTAACATGAACTATATAATAAACTCCGTAGACTTAGAAAATAAAAACTTAGATAAGATAGATAAGGAAATTATAAACTATATATGGAACTTCAAGACACATTACGTCCAAAAATCAACATTATATAGAGCCAGAACAAAAGGGGGCTTAGCCTTACCATGCCCCAATTTTAAAAAAAAATATACAAATATTATAAACAGATTCAAAAGACTACCGACAATACCAAAAGTCCATGGGAAGCCCTATGCGTATATTGGTACGGCTTCACCTTAAGGAACAGGCAAGATATTTATAAAAATAATAAGTTATGCAAAAAGTTAGAAGTACCTAGACATTTCAGACAAACAAAAGAACTTGTATGCAAGTTTAGGGACAAAACAGAACTCTGGGAAAAGGACATAGTTAAGACATATTACTGGATTAGGGAATATGAAGCAAAAAATAAAATAAACAAAGTAGAGGAGGAAAATATCCATACAGATTGGGATAGAGTGTGGGGGCACTAGGCCAAAATCGGATCAGTTAATATACAAAGTATCGTATTTAAATATTTGCATAATGCGTGGCTAACAGGCGAGACTGCCTTGAGAAGAAGGATGATTCGCGCAATAATCAAATGTCACATGTGTAAAACATCCAACTTCACCAAATATCATGCCATCGCACAATGTGAAAGAAGGAAGGATGACCGGATTAAACTAATTATGGAGTTATGTAAAAAAGAGAGATATCAAAGGAAACATATTCTATATTTGGACGGGAATTTCGACAAAAAAACACAATAATTAAGATAACAGATTACATTACAAAAACAATAATGGCATGTGGCCAGGTAATAACAATTACAAAATAACTAACATAGGCCATCATAACCGATATAATTATTTAAAATTCAAAAATTATGGACTAATTAAAGACAGAAAAATTCACTTGATATCTCTCAAAAATTAAATATTAAATGGATTTCCTCCCCCCCCAAAAAAAAACAAAAAAAAAAAAAAAAAAAAAAAACAACAACAATACAACAATAACGAACCAAACATATAAATGTAATATGCCGTTAAACACTAATGCATTTGCATGTGTTTATATACCAAATACCAAACAGGGAGTAGGGGGTAGGGGTAGGAAAGAGGCCTTGGTATAGAGCTCATTACGAGCGCTAACGCAAACGCGGGCTAAGACCTCGTTCCCACCCTGATCTCTTTGGAGGTGGCTAATATATCGTTAAACACTTGTTAATTTGCATGTGTTTATATACAAATATCAAACAATCCTTAGGGAATATTCTCCTTACGTTTAAATATACGAAAGGATAGGGTATCTCTATGGGGAAAGTAAAAGGTAATGACGTAATGGAGCTATATCACATGGCGTCACGCGAAGTGGAAAGGCCATTAAAAGAGCCTAAGAAAAACACCCCATATGGAACACTGCCAGTACATGCAAAACACAAAAACAAACACAACACCTCTACTTATTTCTAACTCTCGCTCTCTCTTAACTATACAGCTCCCTTACTGTATAGTTGACTAATATAAACTGGAATTTTGGCCACAAAAATAAAAGAGGGGGCCAAAACTCGAGTCGGGTGAAATACGACAAATAAATAAAGTATGGGCCCTCACTCGACCACAGCCCGCCTCTTTTCAAAATTATGCGATGAGCGACGCATATAAGCACGCACATAAAACACTATGTTTTTTTTCTATTGAAAATAGTACACTGCTCAGTTGCCCTTTCAAAATTGACTAATAAAGTATAACAAAAAAATAAAATTAAAAAAAAATAGAATTAAGGCAAACTGGGGAAATTTGACTGATATGCTGTCTCAACACGGAAACTAATATAGCATTCACACACATAGCAATACACATATAGCAAACACGAGACTAAGGAGACCTCTAGCAAAGGTCACAAACACGAACTAGGGGAGCGAATTCGAGCTAGGTGAAAGAAACTTGACTCGGATGACCACACCTATAGATAACACTAGGAAATATAAATACCATATCAAAAATTTAAAATAATTAAAATTTTGATTGAAAATTCTTTTTATAAAAATAAAACAAGCAACATACCTAAGGGATACAATTACACTTAAAACACTTTTCACTTTTTTTTGGAAATGGGGGGGGGGGGCATCTGTCTGGTGCCCCCCCCCCCCAACAAAAAAAAAAAATTTAAATGAGTTTCCCTTGACTTGGAAGAAATATGTATCGTCGAAAAGCTGAGCACTTTAACTTCTTGATTTTCAGAAACTCAAATTGACATTAATTTATAAATTACGAATTTTAGCTACTTACCTGACCTAAGGACAGGCAAACAAAATGGATTCATCTACTAGACAAGATGCCGTAGACAATAAGTAACGTAAAACAGATGCAGCATATCGCTATATAGGTTATATAATGATAGCGAGCGGAGTTCGAGTGGGGCAAGGGAAAGAAGAGAAGGTTTATGATAATGCATGTTGCAATATACAGATTTTCCAAAGCGTATGCTTTGAAACACTTTAGTCAAACGGAAATTTGCTGTGAAAATAGAAGAGATTTCAGCATTTTTGGAAGAAAGCTGAAGATCTCCAAACAACTACAATGATACTGATTCTACTCTCTAACAAAGCATACATGCACGCCTTGTTAATAATAATAATAATAATAATAATAATAATGTCACTAGAAATAATATAGCTGCAACCAGTTGTTCCACTTGTTTTGCGCATGCCTTGTGATTAAAATAAACTAAGAAACACGAAGTTATTTTTAAAGTCCGCAAAAATTATTTCTTCGGTATTCACCTAATTCAATATTGTAAATCTTAAATTATATAACATACGCGAACGCAAGAGAACAAATAGGAAAATACTTTTCAATCGCATAATCTCTGCAATACGCGAAATCGAGCTCCGAAATCGAAATACGCGAAATCCTTTAAGCACACTAAATTTCCTTACTCGAAATCAAAACCTCCACTTCGAGTAATATAATTACCTGGCAACCTAGATTATGCGATATTAAATGCCAAAAACATATATTTTAATCACGTGATTTATCTCCGGATCGTAAATTTGAAGAGCAATTTATGCTTTCAGGTTCGAAATAAGCGATCTCGAGTTCAAAACTTCATCTTATGAATGTCAGCTGATTAAAACAGATTTACAGCGTCAAGAATTCGTATACACGTCGCGAGTACGTGATCATGTGATTCAAATCGCTTTTCTATTAGCTATCTTGATTCTGAGTATTCTAGATTCAGATACGCCCATTCGAACTTTATCAACGCGAAATGTTTTATATGATATGGTCCTTTCGACTAGCGAGTTAGTTCGATTTCGTGATGCGGAGAGCATAATTGAGTGTAATGGGGAGCTCCAACACATAAACTACCGAGATCACGTGATTGCAACTCTGTTGTATTGCCTACTTTAATTTAGTGTGAAAGGTTTAAAATAAGCAATATAATAATGATACTATTTTTGTGGAAGAAACGTTTAGATATTTCATGAAACCAGGGACCGATTTAGCCACATATAAACTTCCTGCCATCCCATCATCATGTTTAAACTGATCATGATCGTTGAAAGTTTAGTCGACAGATGGCCTTACATTCTAAATACGTTTGGGGCATTTTCTCTTTAAGCCTTTTCTAGACACTCAAAGATAATTGACTATTCTCAAAGTGAATCGACTATTCTCAAACTTAATCGACTATTCTCAAACTTAATCGACTATACAATGACTGGTGTTTTAAAATCTCCAATCAAATCATATTGTTCATGACACTTTATTTACAAGTTTTAAAGCATTTGCTGACTGGAACAATTTTGGATGGAAACATTTTGGTCCGATCTGGAAATTATGATATGTAGCGGGGGAGGGGTGTAGTATAACTCTTCAAAATCCTTGCCAGTTTTTTTTTACTGGTAAGAGAAATCGGTATAAAGTGTGTTAAAAAATGAATATATCAATACTAATTAACTGTCATTAATATATCAGTACTAATGAGCTGTCAATACTATATCAATACTAATAAACTGTCAATACTATATGAATACTAATGAGCTGTCAATACTATATGAATACTAATGAGCTGTCAATACTATATCAATACTAATGAGATGTCAATACTATATCGATACTAATGAGCTGTCAATACTAAATGAATACTAATGAGATGTCAATACTATATCAATACTAATGAGATGTCAATACTATATCGATACTAATGAGCTGTCAATTCTTGCAGACCAACATAGCCTTATCGGCTAAGTGGTGTGGACTGTCCGTTGACAAATCAGATAGATTACATAACACCCTTCATATGTTTTTGCAGTGTAGTTTGACAAATGGCATGATTTTCGCAGAGAAAAAAACAACAGCGTGACATTAAACTCTTAATTGGTGATGTCACCATGAAGCCCACCACTGGATATCGAGGCGCCCATTTGGTAGATACAATATATCAGTCCACACATTCTGTACACTGATGGTCCCCTCCTCTCGAAGTGAACTCATTCGTTAACGCTAATGGTTTAAACAAGCTACGTAGAACCATTCCCCTAGCAAGTCTGTAATGAGCGACCCCGGACGTGCCTTCAATCTCCACCATGATCTTCCATTATTTTGCCCATGGATTTGGGTCACAATAATTACTTCTGGGTCAGTACCCACGAATGTAGACTCAATCTATTTCCGAGTATTTTTCCCCACTGTTTCTTTTTTCTCTTTTTTTGGTGGTGAGCCATGGATTTTTATTTGAAAGATCATTGCTTATTCTTTAGAATATGAACAGTGTGTGTGTGTGTGTGTGTGTGTGTGTGTGTGTGTAGCTTAACTATAGCAAGATCTTCACTGTGAGTTTATCTTTGAAGATACTTTAAATAACATATGAATTAATAGGATTTTGGACCCAATGAAATGTTCAGTACTGACAAATAACTGTAGGTACTATATAGAGAGATAATTGTGATTTGACTACATAGTCCCATACACCTCACAGTGAATTACCTCCCTTTGATAGGATAATCCCACAGCCACAATACTGTAAATCTGATGCTAAAATGTTACCATGAGAGAACTGTGCGCTTCGATGTCTGCATCACAATGAAGTTAGATTGCATTTACTGCAAAATCATCTTTTCAGTTTCTTTAGTGCATAATATAAATATATTACTAAATATATTTGAAACAAAAATCAGGAATACATTTCTAGCATTAATGGAAAACGGAACTGATGATGCTGCAAGGTAACCAGCAAGAGAAGTCACAATATACAAAAACGCGTCCCTTTTAAGTGCATCGCTTTGTAGTTGAGCACAGAGGCGGCGGTTTTAGGGTTTTGCAGGACCGGAGCGTAATAAGAACAATGGGCCCACAGGGGCTCGAATCGTGGCTTACAATTTGCCTGACCTTCATATAGTATATAATAACTGCATGTATGACAGGTAAATTATAAGTAACGATACGAGCCCCTGTGAATGGGCCCCCAAAATCTAATTTCTGTATCACTGAAAAAGTGACATGAAAAATTTATATAAAAAATGCAGGTGTCTTTTCAAAAATCAAATTTGTTTTTAAATAATCTGCTTTAACTAAAACCTGTTATAAACAAACTCGAACATTTTCGCCCCACCCCAACCTCCCACGAGCTTGCGGGCCCGGCGTTATGGTACCTTTTGCACCTCACTAAGGTCGCTACATGTAGTTGCATTTGCCCAGTCATAATTTAATAAACTTTAATATACCTTCTTTTATCACGTGACAACTGTGCTATTTCAGTTACTATGCCCATATAAAAATGTGTATGTTATTACACAGGTGTCAAAAATCCTAGACATATACTGATTGCCTGGCCGTGTTGCACTATCTTTTGTCAATTCAACATGTTGTTAGGTCGACAAAGAAAAACATTTATTTGGCATTAAGATTTAAGTTTGTGCACTTTTTAAAAAACAATAAGACTTATTTGTAGCTACGTCAACAACTTTTAATACATAAATAAATGAGTTTATTTAAGAGGACAAGAATCAAAGTAGGTATTAAGAAAGAGTGGACGCGAGTGAAATATTGCATAAACGGAGTTTTTATTTATTTATTTATTCGGGAAATGATTCCAGAGTAAACATTTCTATTCTTCTTTCAATCTCATAACCTGATGGTCTGCGATCAGCATGAACTAACCAGAAATTGTGCAGACTGTTATCTCTCGCCTGCTTCGTGGGTATAGTGCATAATCCAAAACTTTAGCAAAGACTGTTAATCAGGAATTGCATACAATTATAGTCACAATTTACAACTTATGTGTGTTAACATAAATTGTAAAGTGAAGGCACATGTGGGTGAACTTACATGACCATACATGTATACGAAAATAAGCTACATGTATTTAGCGGTCAGTTGGGTCTTTCGTACTTTGGTAGAGCAACTTTGATTGCTGAATGTATGTAAATACAATATATTTGTAAACTCTTTCTTGCTTAAGTGTCGCTCCTAATTTTAGTGCAATTTATTTAATGAAAATTTCCACAAATCCTTTTTGAAACTATAGGATTCATGTCTTACCTAACAAGGAAGTACAAGCAAACAATCAATTTATTTGAAGAAAGATATGTTTTATTTTCGTTTAAATCGTGCACTATGCGCTTTATTATTATTATCATTAGTTGTTGTTGTTGTTGTTGTTTTTGTTATACTTTGGTTTTGAAATTATGGGGTCTTTTTTATTTGGAAAACAACTTGTGCGTGATCCTGCCGCCCTTACCCCCAACATTTGCATTACAGAAAACGGAATGGGAGCATGGGATAATCTATGAAAATATCGTCGTATCGTGTACTGTATCTTTTATATCGTGAGTGCCGGGTGCATCAGTGTCCAATTCACTCTTCCTTATATATGAAATTATGTTTATAAATCAAATATGCATGCTCTGGACTTGATGTATTCGTGGAAGAAAATAATGTTCCATTGGGGGAAACCGAAATCACCAGAAGGGCCATATTATATAAATTGATATGAAGTTGAAAGGCCAAAGAATTCAAGTTTTTGACACTGTGTGTCGTGGTAATGTATTGCTGTTGACTTTTGTCACATTATTATTATGATTATTAATGGACAACTAACTCTCTCTTTCTCTCTCTCTCTCTCTCTCTCTCTCTCTGGCTGAGAGGTCTAAAGCGCTCTCCGTTACGGATCACTGCCATCTCACCTATGTCTGCGTGGGTTCGAGTCTAGGATTCGGCCAGTATGGGTATGTGAGAAAGCTTGCCAGTAGCTTCTCGTGGTTTGGTGGTTCTTCCCGGGGTTTTCCCGGGTTCTTCCTCCACTATTAATACTGGCCGCCATGCATAGCCTATTGTGTGCTGGAAAATGGCGTTAAACCCAACAACAACAATTCTCTCTCTCTCTCTCTCTCTCTCTCTCTCTCTCAAGGAATGGCGAATTCCATAGCTGATATGGTTATAATTCTATCTTTTATTTTCTTACTGATTTTTAAACGATGTTTCTTCATTAATAATTAATAATCAGCCATGTTTATATATTCACGAGAGCCCACGCTTTATGTATTCTTCCGGCGAATTTATACATGATTTAATAGCAACTTCACAAAATGTACTGATCTGGGATATTGTTCATTCCTCTCTTCCGGAATCGAGTTACATAATTACATAACTGTCCTTTAACAGTTTGATCTCTATCCCCCACATTTGCGGCATGTAAAAAAGCATCTAATTACACCTTTCGGTGGTAGTCTTCTGTTGTTTTTATGACTTCTGCTGACGTGTATTAACTTACTTATTAGCTTTTGTATTTATTTATTCATTTATTTTATTATTTTGTTGTAGTGTAGCTCATTGCAGTTATTCGTTAATAATAGTTGGAAAGTCTTTAATTTAAACGATATACTATTTAGTACCTTTAATCTAAGTGCGATCATCCCATTATTACGGTTTTCTTTTGATGTATACTTTTATAACCAATGATAATAGTTTTAACTGAACGAATAAATCACAAAATATACCTCTTTTTATGAATGCACTGGGTACAATCGTGCAATCGTTTGAATCCAAACATACATTTCACCGTGTACAACATATTGCAGACCAAACAAGTATTTACTTTAAAAACAAGGCCGGTCGTACCATAAAGTGAACTAGGCAGTCGCCTAAGAGGTACCAGGCTTTAAGTGGTACCATGTCTGAAGGAAGTGGCTTTTTCTCGCGGGGGGGGGGGGGGGTCACGAAATTGTGTATGATTTATATCAATATGTATATGTGATCAAAAATGTACTCGTGTTTTGTTGCCGCGTACAGCGTCACCAGAGGGTGGTATATTTTTTCGGTAGTAGTTATTTCGAAATACTGAGCGCAACTCAAACCATACTGCATATGCAAATTGCCTGCAGTGAAAACCTAAGTACCTAGCTGCGCATATCTGTCACAGCTAGTATACATATAGAGCAAATTCTCTATAAACAAATTACATTAGGACGAGTCTTGTCAGAAGGCTTACCTCTAGTTGTATTGTACTGCAGAAGGTATAGCATCGCATTCAACATCCGGTCGCCCAAAGGAACGAGCTCAGAGACTGAGTTTTTTCCTCGCGATCAAGACAGGTAAAACATCTCTATCTGCTATCACGCAAGCAACACTAGGTCGTACACAACAGTACACTAATATTATTTTAGCCATAACCGTGGTTTTAAATGAAGCTATTTCTTAATAAAGCCTTTTTAAGAATTATTAACCCTCAAGAAAATGGCCACTAATATAAACACGCCTGTAAGCGGCGAGAAAATCCTCAAGCAATTTTTTAAGACAGAGGAAGAAGAAATTGAACAAGGACGCCTTTTTGAGGCATACCATGACCCTTGGGCACAAGCAATCGATTTTTCCGAGGTAAACAGCACTGAACGACCTACCACAATGGAGGTCATAGCAGCCCTAGCTGCTAGAGGGATTAGGTGGCAGGGTCCAGTTTTATAAATTGGTTCTGGCAAATTTCTTAACTTAAGGCTATGGTGTGACTTTTTTAGCTATTATTGTTTATTATTTATAGATATGGATATATTTGTGAACTAGGTGCTTCGGGCTTGTGTTGTTCTTGAAACTGATGTCAGGCATGTACACCTTCCATAGTTGCTCTGCAGTATGTTGATAGTCAAATACCAATAGTCGGCTAGGAAGAAGAGCTAGCCTCCCATAGCAGTAGACACGTGGGTTCAAGGCAAGTAGAGTATCTCGAAAACGGCTTGGATGACAACTATTCTGAATTGCATCAAACTATTTAGTAGACAATATTTTTCAAAATTTTCATCCAATGAAAGAGCTTGCGTTTGCACTGTGAGCACCATATGCTGTCAAAAATGGCCTTTGGATGTGAAAAATGCATGTATAAAATAGGGGTTGGGGTGCATAAACTTCTTCTGCTATGAACTGCCATTGACTTCTCTGGCCAAGTGAATACTATTCTTATACTTTGTTTTAATATAGGTATCTAAAAATATGGACCTTTTTGACCTCACTTTTGTATTTGATTTTTTATGATTTTTTATACTAGGTCGCTGATTGCGATATTAAATTTGTACATAAAAAATGGCCCCTGCCCCCTTAACTGTGAAAACATGGATACACTGTCTAACATTGGGAGGGGAATTTTCATCCTATATCCCAAGAAGAAAGAGCTTCTATTGCCCAAAGGCAATATAATCCCGCGCGGAGAGGGTGGTCAAAGTGATCCCCCACCACCAATCACAAAACTAATACAAAGAAAGTTTGCCGACATCTATGTGTCAAGATTTCCAAAAGAAATCCTTCTGGAAGTATTCCGTGAAGGATATGAAAAAAGAACTGGAATACTTGTCTACAATACAAAGTACGATACATAAAAGGCAATCCCAGGGCTCTGCACCATCAGGATGCTGCACACATCCCAGAATTTTTCAAAATCTATAGACTACCGATCCAAACCTGGTTCTACAATTGCCACATGGTACGCCCTTGTGGCAACAGTGGGAAAAAGGGTCATGATAAATGGCGCTGCACGTACAACAACAACAAAAGAAAAACAACAGAACCAGGATGAGCTAGAAATTGACTTAGAAAATGAATCTGATGACAAATGAGTAACACAACAGAGCACATCTTATGCACAGGTGGCAAGTGCAAACCCACCAACAACCGAACAGAACACACCAAACACAACACAACAAGAACAAGAATCAGAACAGAACAAGAAGACGAAATGTTGGCTGAGGCAGAAAATGACGAAACACTAACCACAAAATCAAACACCAGAAACAGTGACATGGAGACTAACACAACACCAACTACACCAACACCACCATCAACCTCAAGACGCAGAAGAAAAAACGAAAGCAAAATCACCTAAACAAGAAGAACACAAAAAGAAACCCACAAAAGAAGCAGAAAAAACGACACCAACAGAAGCAACAGATACACCAATGACACAAGGAACAAAGAAAATAATAACATTGTTAAAGTAAATGACACAACCAACAGCACTTATCCTCCCAATCTATGAACAACAAACAGCACCCGAAACAACACCACAAGCATCATCTACACCACCAAACGATCACAACTACACAGCACCAAACTACAAAACTACACTAACAAGCCCCAGGAAACAAAAAGTGCCTGAGGGACCCAAAAAGACCAACCAAAACAAAACAAACAAAACACAGCAAAAAACACCACCTCCACCACCACCACCACCACCAACAATAGAAGAAAGTAACATAATGAAATGACCATATAGTCACACATTTATAAACCAAAACTAATATAAACAATAGAAAACAAACAAACCTCGCCATATCATGGATAAAAAAGGAATACAAATACTCTCATGCAATGTTAACGGTCTAAATCCAAACAAAACAAACAAATTAATAAACTTAGCAAGAAACTACGACGTCATATGTCTTCAAGAAATTCACAATATAAAAAAAAAAAACATTGATTACATTGAAGTAAACAGAGAACCAACTTTATAGAAAGAATAAAGTCTAACGACCCAACCAGACTACTATTTGCAAGGCCTATACATTTACTGGTTTGGATTCTTAACTCCATACAGAAAGGATATTTACAATAACAACAAACTAATCAAAATGATCAAACCACCAGCGACTGTCTATAGAATAAATGAAACACTAAAAACATACAAAAACAACAACGATCTATGGAACCCCACCAATAAAAAAAGAATATTTGAAATAATTCAAGATTTAAGATTGCCAAAAAACAAAGCAGAAATACAAAAACCCCTTTTGAACTGGGATGAAATTTGGATCAAATGGACAAAAATCAAGGATTTAAAGAAAAAATCTAATCTTTACACCTACCTCCACGATGCGTGGTGGACAGGCGAAAAGGCCTTCGAGAAAAAAATAATAAGAAAATACCTAAATGCCCTTTATGTAAGACAATGTATGATAATAAAAAAAAATACATAATCCTTTCCTGTGAAAAATTAGAAATTAAAAGAAGAGAAGTAACAAATGATATCTCCAAAAGATAGGACACATCAAAGAAGAAAACTTACTATACACAATTATGATTGCAGAAGAAAATCTTATTTCTAAGGAGACAAAATATATGGATAAATGACACCTAAAACCCGTTTTGGAATAGCCAACTATAAGATGGGCTAGATAAACAGCTCCAAACAAACATGTTTTCAATCACGTCTGCTTGATTGAAAATTTAAATCCCTTTTGTGAATAGCATATTACATGCTAGCTAAAAAGCAACAAACTAAGACAAACACCTTGGAAGAGCTATAAAATTAGCTATCCTGAAGGGAACCAAGGAAATATGTCTTATATTTATAACAAAATATACACTTTGACTGCCCTCTCGTAAAATAAAATCACGGTTATGGATCTAATACAGAAGTGAAGAAATAACAAAAATACGGAAAGTACTAGGTTTTTTGCCTTTTGGAAAAGAGGAAAACTCAGAACTAACCCCCCTGTATATAATAAAACAAATAAGACAAAACACTACATTACAAAAAAAACATTCTAATATAATGTACAGGTACCAAGGTACTGTACAAACACCAAACCAACAAACAATTAAGGTAACATAAATATTCGACAATCTGGAACACATTTATAATTTGGAAACTTCTGTAAAAAGTATTCACGGTAGCTCGAGACCCTCTTTCGAACTATACGATTACATCTTTGGCACGTGTAATCGATGCAACCAATGTACCCTCCCAAGACAAGCAACTAAACTATGTACAACAATAAGAAGCTGCATTATTTTCGTGATCTTACTACAACACAACTACTCAATCGATCCAAAACGATCTCGAGCTCAAAATTACACACATGTTTTCAATTACGTCCGCGTGATTGAACATTTCAATCCCTTTTCGGAAAAGAAGCGTCAAGATGCTTCAAAAACGAAAATCTATCGCCACACTAGGACCAGACAGCATTTCCTTGACAGGGCCTTCTTTATGCTCAAAGAACTATCCACAAGAAATCAGATAATTGACTTCATGTGGATACCATCGCATATAGAAATCCCTGGAAACGAACAAGCCGACAAAATCGCAAAAACCAAATTAGAAGACCCTAACTCTATCCCGTTAAAATATAGCACAACCGAAGCAGCGAGCATCGCTGTAAACTATATAAACCAAAAATGGCAGGAGCATTGGAATACCTCCACCAAAGATAGGAAACTATACACTCTCCTGCCAGAAGTTGACCGATCCATCAGACCACCTAAGGGCTCCAGTGTAGACCAAAAATTCGTTAACAGAATTATGACAGGAAAAACTAGGTTAGCAGGAAGTTTTGGCAGATTTATCGGACCCAAACCAGCTAACATAAACTGTTATATCTGTCACGCTGTAGAAATCCTAAATCATATATTCAATGATTGCCCAAAATACAGGAAAGCAAGGAACAACTTCCAGAAAGCTCAAAAGGAAATCAGATCACCCTGTAAATACCCAGACTTTCTATATACATCTAATCTAAATAAGCACTTAACTACTCAAAATATATTAAGATTTCTAGGAATGACAGGACTCAAAAATACGATATAATCAATAATCAACAGCTTAATTAGATAATCATTCAAACCCCATATCAAACTCAGGTAAATAATTATGACGGCCGACTAGGTCTCGTGGGTTCACAGACCAACACAGCCGTTCATATCACACGGACACTGCTCTTCACATGGGTTAATTGTAGAGCACTCCACTTCACATGAGTTCATTGAAATCGCCCACTCAAAACAATCTACTAAAAAAAAAAAAAAAAAAAAAATTTAGGAAGAAGACAATAAATAAATAAATAAATAAATAAATAAATTAAAAATAAAATATAAAATAATAATATTATAAAAATCCTCTAATTCACACTCTCGTAACCCGATTATATATCTCTCCTAATTATTAATAATAAAAAAGCACAGGATATTATATCTGGCAACAATAATTATCTAAATTCAAAATTCGACGCAGTCATCAACCTGGATCCAGTGGACACCGCCAAGGACAGCAGATGATAGCCTCCCTGCGCTTTTCATCCCTTGCCACGTCCGGACACCAAAAATTAATTTCCGATATATTAACATAAAACTGAGTGAGTCCAGGTAAATTCCCACTCAACCAAACAGGTAAGCAGTAATATTTTTGTAGTATCACGAGTGCGTGGGTCCATTCCCTCTCATGAATCAGCCATCCAGTCAGACTGCAATGGGTCAAAAAAAAAAGGTCCTGCGGCTGAAGGTTAAAATTATCAGTGCACCTGTGCACATAAACGCCTGGGGGATGAGGCTCTCATTCCTTCTCCCAGGAAAAATTATCAGGTCGCCGTGGAAGAACGCAGCAGCAGAGGGAGCGTAATACATATATACAGATCCAGCTAGCTAGCACCCAACCCACTAAACTCACTAAAGTGAATAAGCTACAGCAGCCGGATAGACCACCACTACCAGCAACAAGGGATAGGACTAAATCTAAGGCTGCCCAGGCGAAGAATGACCACGCTCCAACCCCGCGAAAAATAAATAAAAATAAAATGAAAAGATACATTTGCCAACATTGTCTCCAAGCCTCCACCACCACAAACACAAGCACCTCCGCCAGTGAAGAGCAGGGCCACTCCTAGAACAAGCACTCCAACTGCAGTTTCTAGAATGCAACAGGTGATACAAGAACAAATTTTAGCTGATATAAGAGAAATTCTGCTATCATCACAGATCACATTAGGCCCACCACCGGACAAACCTTCAAAGTCACCGTACAGGAAGCAGAGGTAGCAACAACACAGGATGAAAGCGACCTAAACATAAAGCGACTAAATGCACTGGGACTTGAAATGGCTCCAGCTGACATCAGGTTAGCGCACGATTTTATGAAAGCATCTATATTTATAGCTGGAGGTCAATTAAGGACAGAAAACGCACGTCGCAGCAATGGCACACAGGACGTAACATCCTCAAGAAAAGGTTCAACGTTGCCTACACTAAACATCCCGTGAATACACTGATAGAAGCAGCCGACGGTTTAAGCGGGTTCCATAGATTCGAAGGTTTTCCAGCCAGAAAGCGAAGGGAAAGATATATCTTCTTTAGCAGGTAATAATAATGGCAATCAAATATACTTACATTTTTGCATCTTGAATTTCCTCAAAAATGTACATTCTTAGTTAGGTTTGCAAATCCATATTACATGACCCGTGTTATGATTTTCTAAACCTGATAAACACTGCGAAATTGTACTGTAATTTAGACTACAATTCTATCAGAAATCACTTTATCCTTAATGCACTCAAAAGGAAATGAATGTGATATTCCGCAGCGTCTTTTTATAACTTCAATCAAAAGTATTAAAATTTTCGCACAGTATGCATCCAAAAAGTCAGCAATGAAATAAAGGTGCGGTTGATTCCATGCCTGTCCACTATTCAAATCACATGGATCAACAGAAAATAAAGTCCATCCATTTCTGACGATCTGGAAATGTTGTTTCAATGCGCATTCATTCAAACTGTGACTCTAAATTTAAATTTTAGTAGAGTTAAAGGAGAATTTTTTAAAAATTGATGTTCAGCGCGCAGTGAAGTTCAAAGGTCGTTGGGCGGTGCTATGAGCGCATTAATATTGTTATTGGGTAATCATGAATCTACGGTTGGGTATTTGTTTTGAAATACAGCATAGATTCAGTTACTTTGCTTCTTGTAGTGTATTCTTTTATTATTAAGGTTTTTGTAAGAAAACGAAATAAGTATATAATTAAAATGTTACTCCATTTGTATTGGGAAAAAAAAATTTCGTACTAATACTATGCGCACAAGGTCATGCAGTATTCATCAGAAGAACTCGTTCATATTTACCATACAAATATAATGACTGATGCATCATTGATGTATCTTATAATGGATAAGTGCATATTCTCTACGACGATGATGGCCCAAAGGGGTTTTGGCGCCCAAGACCTCTGGCGCCCGTCCGCACGCATCCCCCAACCTTGTTAGTACACTAACTGGCCCATTTTAAATTTGTTTTAAAGTACTTTGAGTCACCAACTTGGCAGAGAGCACTAACTGAACTCTGATTCGTGATACCAAAGTTATAAAAGAGACTTAAGACGTAAAACGACTGAAGTTTTGAAATCAAGAAAAGCAAATTTGCATTTATGTAGAGAAAACAATAGTAATCTATCTACGCTGGTTCTGATATTTACTCAGTATACTTTCAACGCTTTTTGTAATGTTTTGAAACCGGCAAATTAATAGGACGAAAATAACATCTGTTATAAATTTTGCGTTTTACCAATAA